>JARJLF010002203.1:0-46984 GCA_029378395.1 Mycena leptocephala
AATATCGTTATCTCTAACTTGCGGCGTGCATTGTGAGCTCAAATGTGTGTCAATCTATCTGCCCTGTGTTACGGCCGGAACATATCCTCAGCCATCGTGTACATATTATGTGCCTCACGTCCACATTACAAATCCATACTTAATGTGGACCAGATACCTCCCTCACCGTGGCCTTGATTGTCGCGTTCTTATTTGGCTCCGACATTCAATCCTCGAGAAATCCGGCGGCTGAAAGATATGCCATAATGCTGATTGCTGGGGATGAAGAGGAGGGAACATCGAGTGCGCCTGGTTTCCTGTTACCTTATCCTACCTCAATTGATGAAAAGGCGGCGAGTTGACCACAGAAACTGTCGCTCATGGGATTGAGCCCATGAAGAATATTGATATCATTCACGCTGGGCATTTCCCAGCCTGGTTAGGGCGAAAGCCCTACTCTCATTGCTGAACCTTTAGGTTTCGCTACCCACAGGAACATGGATTTCGAGCCATTTTGCTACAAGGACAAACATAACTCGTCATCCAAAATTGGTCATCATAAAAATGCAGCAGAAATTGAGGAAAGCTCTCTGTGACTGTTTATGCAAAGAGTCAGTTGCCACCTTTCAGCAATTTCTCCCCCCCATAGCGATACTTCTTTCATGGCCTGCAATTTCTGTGAGTACCATTTCTTCCTCCGGCTTCATTGGCCATTTGTCATCTCCGTTTCGTGTGCGTGTCCGCTGATCGGACTCGGAGAAAGCACCATTACGTCCGGCGGCAGGTACAGCTCTAAAGTGGAGTTTGAAAGACATTTCTTTCCTTTCATCGCAGTCCTGTTTCTGCCCTGATTCAACCTCCAAGCCTAGTGCTTGTTCACTGTGCCGAGAGCACATTCAATAAAGTAATTCGCGGCAATGCCTATGGCTACAGAGAACAAATTGAGCTGCACTCAATTATGGATAGAATATGCATCACACAATAAGCCTAGAGATATGCCAATACGCTCATGGATATACATCACACATACACCAAAGATCGACCCAGAGGACTGACGCGGGTCTTGGTATCAACCCAAGACACACAGAAACAAGATTGATTAATATTTCACGAAGGGGCCGTCGTCCGTGCATTAGATTAACAATGCACTCTGAAAAGTATACGACGATGGAATCCTGTGGTACAGAGTGGTGTCTGACTTAATCCTCTGCCAAATGATGTAGTATCTTGCCCTGTATCCTTTTACATTTTTGATTCGTTCCTAAGTATCCGAGATCCACTATGAAAATTGCAAGGGCTGGCCGGCTGCCCGGATAAACCACTTTCTGAGGGTCTCATGCATATTATTCAGGCAGACTCTCGTCAGAAAAGACTCCACAATTGGAAGGTGTTCAGTGAAATTCATTTAGATCTCCAGTCCTCCGTGAGAACTTGAACATTTACCAGTGCTTTGAATTTCGTCATGTAGTAGAGCACCTGTAGTTTGAAGAATACAGCTGTTTGCTTATATTCGTGAACATGCGAAAAAAAATGTGCGGGTCACGTGGCTGATGCCGAGCAATGCCGGTCATGTTTAAGTTGTATTAGTGGGACACAAATCGATTAGCACGCCTCCTCGATGCAGGTGAAGTATGCTGGATGGAAATCTGAAAAAAAACTCAAAGATTTGAGTAGATTTTGAGCATTCTGAGCGTCCGGCATCGTCGGCATAATGCACGTGACAGCGCCCAAATTTTTTGCGTGTTCACAAACATAAGCAAAGGGCTGTAAGCAACCTGCAGAATTAATTTCATGCTCACGATTGACAGTGTTGCTCAAACAAAGTTCAACTCAACTGATGCATGTTGCAAGCGTCGAAACGACACACTAGTTCGACTCTGGGGAATGCCTTCAGCTTTCAGCTGCATCTTATGTGGTTAAATGAAAATGCATGTCTGAGAAGAAGTACGCGCAAGCTAAAATGAGTTGAACCTGAAACTTTGACCTTTCGCCAGTGTAGCTGCATTTGATCTGTTCAGGCTTTGGTGAATGTGGGGGAAGGTTTTTGCGAAGAATGACAGGTTGTTTGGAGGGGATGGGTCCTAAATAATTCACCACTATTTCACATCCAGCTGACAATGAGTTACCAGGTTTCAGTATTCAGTGGGAAATTATCCAATCATGTTGTTTGAAGTCATCAAGCCCAGGTTGCACGGTTGCTCAAGCTTTATTGACACCCATTCCTAAAGGTTCAGCTCCCGCCTCGCAGAGGCCTAATCCCATGTCATCCAACGAAAGTGTCAAATATCTGGAGAACCGCATGCCAATTTCGCGTATGGGACTTGTGCGCTGTCTTAGTCTATGAGCTTCAAAGGCCAGCTGATATTCTCATCTATAAACACATACAGTTTCATCAAGGCATCCTTTCCCATGTCAGAAGAGACATCCTGGCCAGTCCCGAGTGACTTGCCACCATTTCCCCTGGTACCAGTCAAAAAAATTCGCAAATTGTGTCTCCGAATGTCAGCAAACCACAGCATAAAGGCACACCCGCTGACCCGCAACGCAGAGTGGCATGGGCGAGCCATGGGGGATGGAAGCCGGAATATCACAGCCTGTTTAGGCAATATTGTAAAGCACTCATGGATGTTTTCATCCTTTGGACAACCTAAATCCAGTCATTCCACTGTGTGTACAGATTACGAACGCCGGTTTCTGCCATTCACTGCCACTAATTCATCACAAAAAAGCTAATGAACTTGGTAAAATAAAATTTCTGGCTGTACAGCCAATGCTTGGCCAATGGAGGGTGTTTTGACTGTGAATTTTTGTTGTGGCCAAGGTTACTCCACAAAGGATCCTTTCGACCCTACCATTAAATTCTGTCCCCGAGAGTTGAAGGTTTTTCAAATTAAACTTATCAGTAGGGCAATCTGTTAATTTTTGTATGCGGTTGATTACATTTGACACTGTTTACACCAGAGGGAACATGTTGGCCGCGACCCCCGCTCATATTGGTATCGCCGGCAACGAGGATTACATGGCCGGTCCCATTAGCCGGTCCTAGGAATTATCAGAAGAATTAGCTCAACGACATGATTGAAATTGGTAGAAATCCATACCAATATGTTTGAGCAGGCTTATGTTGTATTGAAAAGAAAAGTCAGTCGAAAGAAATCGAATCTCGGCGGCCCGGTCTGGGCCGGAGGGCTAAGTTGGAACAGAGAAACCGAAAAAAGAACGGACACTGTGAGACTCGAACGGATGACCCTAAAAAATGAGATTTAGCGGAGACTCTGCACCACGAGGACACTTCAGGACCGCCAGAACTGCGTATTTGGCACAGAACTCAGGTTGATAGAGGCGTTTTATTCCATTTGATCTGAAATTGGTACTGAAAAGCGCCAACCGCCGTAACTGCGGATTGACGTCACATCGAGAGCCGCATCCTGGAATTAAGACTGCGAAACATGGGGTGTGCGCAGACCCGAGGAAGCAGGTGATGGTCAGGAAGGTGGTTCTGGGACGCCGAGGGTAATAATTGAGCTCCAAGAGGAGAAGGGAACGTGAATGAACCCACTAAAATAATGCAGCCCAGGACAACATCTCAGAATCTTGACATGCCCGACGAACGGGGTCAGTGAAAGTGACGCCAGCGTGACGCCAGTGCCGCCACTTTGACGCCCTTGCCGCCCGTGTGACGCCCTTTGAACGAAGATTGACGCCCCCATGTCACGTCACACTTCAACTGCCGCCCCGAAAAAAATGGTTTTGAGATGGTGGGGTTAATATAAACTTAGTAGTGCGCATAGTATATTCTCGTGCACGAAACTGTCTCAGTTCGTGTCTCTGCTGAGATATTCAAAAAATAGTCAGTGATCGGGATGCATGGAGTCCAGCCCAACTGCCATGCATTGGACGACTCATATGTCCATGTTGCTCTCAAATGATTGATACACAGCTATTGTACTAGCAGAGAATTGTTAGGCATGGTTCCATTCAATGATTATATCCACGTCCCTACAATTGGAATAAGCACTCTTTTGTTCATCTGGAGTCTTCATTTGTGCACCCCGTGCACGGTGTGCACTGAACCGCACTACAGTTGTACGACAATAAATGCTTATCTATCAGCTAATTCAAATGCTGCTAGGGTCAGGCATGAAGGAATTATATTCAATCATCAATGTTGAACAAGAACCACACTTGAAAAAGCCGGCATCAGGCAAGAATTTGAGCTGATCATACAGGTCTGAACTTCCAAAATACATCTGTCTTGGGAACTATGGTAACCCTTGAGCTGGTAGGGTTTCCCTCCCCCCGTAAGAATTTTTACCATTGCCGCCACCAAGTCCCAACTTTTGACGCCCCATGTCACACTGACGCTGTCACGCCGTTAGATTGACGCCTCTCAGAATTGCATTGGCGCCCCCCTTGATGCCCCACTGACGCCCCCCTTGACGCCCTTTGCCGCCTCACTGACGCCCCCATTGACGCCCCTTGCCGCCCCTCTGACACACTATTGACGCCTTTTGGCGCCCTGCTGAGGTATATTTTATGGATTTTTGGGCATACTGGTACGTTGAATGTGTGTCAAAGGTCTTTATTAATGAGATGCAATCTAATGTGATGCTCGGATAATGGCTGCTCCCGCGAAAATAGAAAAAGATTCTACGAGTGACGCCCCAGGCGCCAAGGGCGTCACATGGCGTCAATTGGCGTCAATTTCACGTTGCCCCCGACGAACTGCGCCAACCATAACTGCAGATTGACGTCACATCAAGAGCCGCGTCCTGGAATTAAGGCTGCGAGACCTGGGGCGTGCACAGACCCGAGAAAGCCGGTGGTGGCCGGCAAGGTGATGGTTCTGGGACGCCGAGGGCAATAACTGAGCTCCAGGATGAGAAGGGAGGGTAAAAGAACCCACTAAAATGCGTCCTTGAATTAAGATGTGGTTCTGGGTCCCCGAGGGTAATTGTTGTGGGGACCTATTGACCTGAAATGGCATCTCATATATATGATTGCTGCACTGCCACCCGGCCTCGGATTTCATTCCGCAATTGAAGCATGATTTCCGGTGCGGGCCTGAACCACTTCCGAAGTCCGCTAAACCGGTTTTTAATAATTAGCCGCAGCTCAGCGTGCTCAGCTGTCCGCGGCCGACAATGACGCATCAGCGGAGCGAGTGCTCCACCAGACACTATTCGTCTTCCGCCATCGCCCACCCGTCACCGGACTCCCTGCTTTGCGAGGTGTGGCATCCGACATCTCTATGGATACATTACTGTAACGGACATTAAAATCAGATCCTTGGTCAAAAAAATTACTTAAACCCAGATGTTTTACCGTAAGGAAAGTACAATAGATGGGGCTTTTCCGTCGAATATTGTGAGGGTTGAGGAATCATAGACAAAGATTCTGCCCAGAGTCACTTAATCTTTTGGAGGTTCGCTTATTCCGGTTACTTTCGAACATAGCGAGTATAGCCCTCATATGTTCGACCCACTCTCCCACCCTAACCAAGGAAAGCTTCACAGTATGCCAAGAACTGAAACTGTCAATTATGCACCGTTGTCAGTTCAGTTTTTGAACCACTGCTCTGAATATTCCGTCCTTTACCCTGCTATATTCGGTGCTTTCTGATGATAACCTCATCCATTCTCGTCCCAATCCGCCTACGACCTGCCAGAATTACACCTGTTCATACATCCGTAGCGGTAACTATTCTCGTGCTCTCTCATTTATATTCTGACAACTGCACTTGACAGTTCACTGCACCACCGCCAGTCCACGATTGCTACAAGCCTATGGTTTATACAGCCTTAGTTGGTGCTACTTCAGACCTGATGGCGTTGGTACGCACTTGCGCTCAGTGTATCTACACGAGGCATCGGCAGGCAGCCCGTTCGACTCGGGGTCAGGTCTTATTGCCGGTGAAATGAAATAAAAAACTTTAAGGAGGCATATCATTTTTTTATTCTCCCACTGCTTCAGTCGGCGCGGGAGTGCACAAAAAAATACAGAATAAATTTGGTGTATAATAAATCTGAATACAAATATCTTTTCTTTTGACTCACGCTATAACCTCCTGCTCAAATTATTGATTCTTCCTCTCTAGATATACAATATTCTTCTGCAATCCGAGATATCAGTATACCTCTCAGAAAGTATCAGGTCCAGGCCTCGCGATATACATTTTTATTTATTTCACAAAGGGGACAGCATAATACGGGGAGTCTTGGGAGTAGGCCCGGGTTTTCACACCCCTCCCATCCAGTGTTGGCATTGACCGGGTCAAGAAAATATTAAACTGGCAGTAGGAGCCCATAAACCTCTTGAATTCATGTATATTCGAGTAGTTTGGTGAAGAGTAGAAAGGTTGAAAACTGTTTAGTCAGTCACTGACACCGTGTTCAAGGTCTGACCCGGGGGTCAAGTTGCTTTGACCCCTCTTTGACCCCCTTTGACCCCGGTCAATGCCAACACTGCTCCCATCTAGATGCCATCCCTCCAAGATGTTCGTTCATCCATTCTGTACGAGATGGTGGCGCTACCGGATCAGGGAGCCCTCCGGGCCACGCCATTCTTAAAACACACTCAAAGCCCCACAACACCCACAACAGTTTGCCATGCCCCACGACGACCCTCACAACGATGACAGTTTACCCGATGTCGTTTTTCTCGAGGAGGCATCCTACAGCGACGAGGAGAACTCGCAGGGGACAGATGGTGAAGGGCAGGATGGTGAGATGGATGGGGACCTCGATGACTTAGTGGATGCAGAACCAGCCCTGGACAACCAGCCTACTAAGACGTCTTTGAAGTTGACGATCGACGTGAGTGCAATTCCGTCAGACTTCTTCTTTGCTCATGGGCTAGACCGAAGAAACAACGCAATCCCGATGCGATCGAGAAGGGCAAACCAGAAGAAAATGAAATCGTCGAACCAGATGACTCAGCTGAGGAGAGGGCCTTGGTCGAGGCACACAAGGCATTGCAGAAGGAGGGGCCAATTGATTTGACAGATCTTTAAGCGTGACATTGGCTGTACTCGGTCAAACCTTGATCCATGTCTTTTGACGAAAGAAATTTATCGTTTGCAGTGGGGATCCTCCTATACAGCTCCTTCGAAAATTATCTCGGGCACGATTTGACAGATCTTTAAGCGGACATTCATCCTACTTGCTGTACTCGGTATCACCGGAAATCATGAAGGATGCAATTATTAAGCAGATATATGACATGGGTCTTTCCTCGGTCTCAGCGGTATCGAGAGGAGCAACGGCAGGTTCGGGGATGTCGGAAGAAATAGAGAAGTCGGCCGCGACATCGCTATCCGTTTGAGCGGCGTCGTTGGACTTCAGGAGTCCGGCCTCCCTCCGCTGAAGCACGGGAATAATGTGCGAACGCATTGATTCCCCACTCCCCGCGAGATTACTGTAACCCACCCAGCCTTGACCCACTCACTGGAGCTTGCCTTTGATACTTTCAGACGACCGAAGCTATGGACAGTGAACAGAGTGAACACTTCGATTGGGATACCTCTCGTTCGGCAGTACCCCTGCCGACTCAGGGGGCAGATCGAAGGGGAATAGCTCCTGTACGGCAGCGAGTTAGCTCTCGCTAGCTTAATCCCATATTGCACCCGAAACAGCACTTGATGTAACGGAGTGCAACGAACGGGTGGAGCAGCAAGACCGGCAAGCTCGTCTCGGACTCACCCGCGCAGCATCCTTTTTAGGTCAACTCCCCATAACCATATACGACGTAGGTGCAAAATTGCAGGGGTCTCCCGGTGCACTACAGGTGCCTGACAGACACCCTCCTTTGTGGGTCATTTGTGGACTTGATCAAAATGAGGAAATGGTATCCGCCGTTCTGAAACTCAGTGGAGCGGCAAACTCCGAGGTCTTCATTTCGGGACCCACGGGGACCCACAGAGGTCAAGTATTAGCGGGCAGAAGCAGAAAGTTTCCAGCATCCTGGTCCCCGAGGTACCTGCTGTGAAGAACTCCAACTCTCAGGTCCTTGCAGACACGAACCGGTGGCGGATCAATTAAATTGGGCACCAGACGCAAAAGAAGCAGAGCGGACACTAGAGGGTATGAGACCAGGACACCTGATAATGGGTAAGCCTGATGCGAATCCTGGCTCCTCGGCATCCAAATCAAGCAGAAGCGCACGATCTCGCTATCTCAGCAATCGTACATCACCGCAATCTTCGAATGCTTCAATTTTCCGACTCGAAGCCGGTCGGGATACCCAACGTCCACAACTTTGCGCCGGATCGTTATGGCATCCAGATGGGGTTTGTTCAGCGCGCGTATCCCGTTATCAACACTTGGGTTCGCTCGATTTACAAAGCGTCGGTCCGTCTCGGCGTAAAACCGGCGCTGTTCAAGTCCAACACTGCCACCCCAGTGCACAAATCCGGAAAAAAGGACAAGACTTCCCCAAAAGCCTGGCGTCCAGTGGAGAACTATCAGCACACCCTTGCTAAGCCTCTAGAGCGTCTCGTCGCGGACCGTCTAACTTTTGAAGCTGAGTCACTCGGTTTTCTTGACGATGCGCAGTACGGCGGTAGACCCGGACACAGCACGCTTCAGGCTGTCGACGGGTACGTTCATCGTGTTCGCACGCAGCTTGATGCCGGGAATACGGTCTCCACCCTGTTCTATGACCTCAAAGGCGCATTTAACCGCGTGTCTCACGGTGTCGTTGTTGAGGAGATGGCGGCGCTGGGTTTCTCTCGGCAGCTCATTTGCTGGGTTGCTTCCTTCCTTCACCACCACCTCGTAACTGTGGTCATTGACGGCGTTCGCACAGCCACTTTTAGGTGCACACTCGAGGGCGCACCACAAGGCTCTGCGCTGTCTGTTATCATCTTCCTTCTCACCATTAATCGCCTCCTACGTCGCCTCAAAGCTATTGGGGTCTTCATGAGCTGGCATTACGGGTTTGTTGATGATACTAACCTCAGCACGGCGAGCAAATCTCCCTCGCAAAATGTTGCAGTGCTCAACAAAGCAGCTGAGATTGCGGTTAGATGGGCACATGAAGACGAGGCGACATTTGAAAAGTCAAAGACTGAGCTTGTCCACCACTCCCCGGGGCGCACCAACCTCTCCGACTTCCATGTCTTGTTCGATGGTGAGGTCATTCGTCCCTCAGATGCAGTTGAATGGCTCGGCGTATGGGTTGATTCGAAGCTCAATGGCGATATCCATATCAAGTCGCGCGCTGCCTCGGCGGCAAGAGCTCTCAATGCATCCATGGCGCTCACTCATGCGGTCTGGGGTCTGAAACCGCTCATGGTAGGGGATCTAGCGCGTGCGGTGGTTTTCCCAAGAGCGGACTACGGGGTTAACTGTTTTTTTCCACTGCCGACGTCAGCTTTCAAACCTTTGGAACGGGTTAACAAGTCTATTGCTCGCTGTATCACTGGAGGCTACCGCACTGCATGCCGGGCTGCTTTAGAGAAGGAGGCCGCTATTCTCCCTGCTCCTCTACGCCTCGAATCATCTCTGCTTCACCGCTTGGCTCGCTACCTTTCCCTCCCACCCCAACATGGGATTGTTCCTCTGGTTCGCGAGGCTATCAGTAATTCGCCCAAGAACCCACACTTCCCCTCTGCACTATGTTGAACGACTTCCAGCGGTTCTATGGCCGGTTGTTGTCCCACCCCGTGGTGCACGCATTCGGGTTCGCAAGAATCACTCCCCCACTGAAGTTACGACGGATCCGTGCGCATACCAGGATGGTAGCGGCGCCCGTGGAAAGCGAGGGGGGGCAGTCACTGAGTCCAATGCTCAGGGTCTGTCTCCGCCTCCTGGCGGCAGGCAAGTGACCTCGACTGTCCCCCCGTAACTTCTGATACTAATCTTACCTTGGGCATGGAACCAATCCTTCCCATCTATGCACCCCCATGGGCTGAACCCCCTCCCTGTCACGACGCTCATTCCGTCCCGAGAGGATGCAGTTGCGGTCCTGGACCTCTTCACAACGAATGTTGTATTCCGGAGTTCCACTTGGTACACTGACGGGTCACTGCTTGCGGGTTCCGCGGGTGGTGCGGCAGTGAGGCTCGAGGGTGGTTCCGTCCTCGAGACGATCCTACTACCTCTTGGGGAGGGACAAGTTGCAGAAGGCGAGATTGTGGGTTTACTTCGGGGAACGGAACGCGCGCTCTTGGGAGGTGCGGATCAAATCTTGATGGTCTCGGACTCGCAGGCCGGCTTGAAGGCGATCATCTCCACCACTCCGCGATCTGGCCAGTTTCGCGCCATCGAATACGACCAGCTCGTCCGCATTGCTATGTCCAAGCATCCTGCCTTCCGTATCACTAACCTGTGGACCCCCGCCCATATTGGGACTGTCGGTAACGAGTTCGCCGATGACGCGGCCAAAGCTGCAACTCTCCTGCCTCCTCCGCCCATGCTACCGATTTCCCTCACCACGTGCAAACAGAGTATCAATACCCTCATCCTTGAACGGTGGCGCGATCAGTGGAAGGTTGCTAAGTCGGGCCGCGGGCTCCGGGCCATAGATGATTCCCTACCCTTGCTCATCTTGCGATCACCGTATGTCTCTTCGGCTTCTCGCGCTACAATCTCGCTCCTCGCGCAGCTTCGGACCGATTTTTCTTCATTGAACGCCCACCGATTTCGCTGCAGACTTGACTCCTCACCTGCTTGCGATGCCTGCGGCGCTGCGAGGGAGACTCGAACTCACTACCTGTTGCACTGCCCTGCCTGGGAGCACTTATGACCACCCCTTCAAATGGCGTCGTACGCTGCTGGCATTCTTGGAGCCGTTGATGTCCGCTCACTGCTTGCCGATCCCAAGCTTCTCAAAGCCGTCTCGCACTTTGTTACCCAAACTGGTCGATTAAGTTAGTCCTTTCTTTTTCTTTTTCCTTTTCCTTCTACGGTCTCTGTACTTTACATCTCATAATATTCCCACCCAAACCCTGACGTGCAATCTCCCCCTTCACTGTATGCCTTTCAGTTGTCCCAATACTCTGTTCCCCCTCCATACTTGTGTTTCCCCGCACGCTCTCCGACTTTTACTCTCTTTCTCTCACTTATGATAAACTGTGTCTCTACCACAGGGGGCATGCAACGTGGCTTATTTGTCAATAAGCCAGCGTTGCTTGTAGGCGGCTTATTGGCGGCTTATATACCGCTTATGCTTGGCTTATTGGATCTGATGGCGATAAGATATGATGGATTCTTGATGGATTCGACCTTCTGATAACTGTGACAGGTTAATAACCGAGCGGGCCGGAGCCACCAAAGCGGCTGAATCATTTGCCAGTCACATTCTCGTGCTTTAGCAGTTGCTCAGCTTTGTTTCGTGCTTCCAAATTTAAAATGTTTGTGATCTCAAGCTGGCTCGTAAGCTTGCCTTGCCTGAGGGGAAGGTAAGGTAGATCAAAGTAGTTGGGATTTGTACAAGATTTGTACGTGCCCATTTAGGGAGTAGGGGGCAGATCTGATTCTGATCTTGACCTACTGTTCTCTGATTTTATGCTCATTCCTGCCACTCATATGCTTAGGGCTGCCACGGGCCGCATTTATATGCCCTAATATATGCATTTCTGCGCATTTCAATTGAAAATTCACAATATCGTGCCCAGGATGGCACGATCTAGTGCTTTCGATCCTGGTGACGAAGTTCTACTAGGAATTCCAGCCAGCCACCACCCATCCAGTTGTGTGCAAAGGGTCGGTGGGCAAACGAGCCAGTTGAGCTCTGGGGAAGCAGATTAAATTTGACGGAACATACAATGAATAGGCACAGTGCCACGGCAAGCCACCAAAAGCCTCGGGAAGAAACTCAGACGATAGAATAATGAACAAGCCTCAAAATATACCAATTCCGCACGTTCTAGAACCATGGCCAATTTAAACGAGGGCTCTGTGAGTATGAGTAAGTTTATGCACATTCCATTCAATCAAAAACTTACCAAACATATGAAGCATCACAACGAGTCGACAGTAAATGTAGACAAAAATAATGCAGGGCCAATAAAGCTCTGTATGTTAGATTTAAAATACAACAACATTTATCGTCACTGGGCGTCAATTCCCAATTGGGCAGAGCCCTTATCAACGAATATCAGCTGATCAAATCTTATCGTTGTCTAAATCAAATAAGCCCGGCATAAGCGGCAAATAAGCCGCCAATAAGCCGCCTATAAGCAACGCTGGCTTATTGACAAATAAGCCACGCTGGTTGCCCCCTGTGTACATACCCACATTAGCTACCAATACTTACCGCTTCCTAGTTTATCTAGAGTACTGCCGCGTAGCCATTATGGCCAGGTATGGCAACCAATAGAACTTCAGTTCAGTTCAGTTCAGTTCAGACCACGGAGTACTGCCCCATCAGTGTCAGGGATATCGGCGCGATGAAGGTTAGATCTTTGATGTAGGCCGCCGTCGGAACGCGACCCGACATTGTCTCTCCCGGGTTCTGTCGAAATTCCTTGACAGCCCCAGACCAGATCATTGGGAAGCGGTCAAGCGCGTCTTTCGCTATCTTCAAGGCAAGAAGAATTGGCGCATCACAGGCGCGCAATTTCTGGCTAGGGTCGTTTCAGCCAGATGGAGCGCACCACAGAGGATTGATGTGTCCACAATCGCTGACAGCTTGTCAACAGCGTGGATCAGAGTCACGAATGCAATATATTTGTGGACGGAATCGGAGGTGGGCATCCGATGTGTACATTCTTAAGGACTCAGATTCTCGAGGAGGAAACCCATGGAGGATCCCCGCCCCAAGTCACCGGAAACCCGTGGAGCCACCAATGGCTTCAATGACCTCATTTACTTGTTTCCAAGTCCCCCTGAGAGGGAGGCGGAGTACAAGTCTGGCGGGGAGACAACAGAAAATAAGCATAAGGAGGTAGGATTTGGGACCCCTAGCGATCGTCAAATAATCGATTTCATTGCCAGGGACATCGAGGAAGAACGGCGAAAAAGCCTGGATGGAAGGGACCTAATTTCGGAGTTACAGTTCAGGGGAGAGCTTAAACCCCTTATACAGCACTGACCACGAATGCTCCGGACACGGATTTCACCAGCAATATGATCCCAATTGAGTTATAGCATCTATTTGATTCATTGACGGACGACCTCGAGTGACGTGTGCCGAAATGTCCTGAGCTCCCCGCGAGCAATGCAATCAGTTGAGCCAAAAACCGCCAATGGACGTCTTGTTGATAGCCTCATCACACCGGAAGGAATCGAATGGGACAGCCGCAAGACTTGTTGGGGGTGGGGAGAGCAGCAAACATCGATCGATAAGCTGCTGCTCCCCAGGTCGTGCCCCGCCGCCTGATTTGGTGTGCGGCAGCCTCCTGAGACCTGATTGATCAGTAAACCTCGTACATACCGGCTGCCACGAGGAGTCAAACGTGCCACTTCGGCTAGTCTCTTGTAAACGATGCTACAACAATTTTAAACGCTGGTAGGTAGGTAGGTAGATAGCATTACACGGCACGGTCCCACTCAGGAACGCCGGTTACAGGAAGTATCCCGAGTATCACTTTGCCTTGGATATGCTGTCCATTCCAGGTATGTTTCTTTTCGGATTCACAGCAATTATCTGATGTCTTGTTGTAAATCCAGGATCGGCCGTTGCCGTTGAGCATATCTTCTCGGGCGGACGCGATACCATCAGCCTGCGTCGCTCCAGTCTCAATGCGGATACCATCCGCACCCTCATGTTGGTCAAAAATCGGTTGCGCATGCGTCGCAGGGACATCACCGCACGCTTGGGGGACTAATAACTTTATTCCATACCAATAAATCATGTTTATCATTTTCCCGGTGCTCTGGCGTCCATTATAGTATTGAGGTTACGGCCGTAATACGGTACCGTACCGTACCGTACAGGCCCTGGAGGACTTGGTTTACGGTACGGATCCGGTCCGGTTGTTGAGCCGTATTGGTGCCGTCGTCGTACGGCCATATACCGTATACGGTACGGTCAACAGCCCTAGGAGTATACCTCCGACGAGTTTGAGGCATACCTCGAGTCCGAAGGTATCATTCACCAAACCACAGCCCCATACAGTTCGCAGCAGGGGCTAATTTGCGGGAAGCTGGCCTCTCCATGGGCTTCTGGGCCGATGCCATTGCATACGGTGCATACACCCGAAACTTCTGTCCGACACGCTCCTTCCTGGATGGGTGCATCCCGGAGGGGGTATGGACAAGTCAGCGGCAGGATGTAAGCCACCTGAGGCCGTTCGGCTGCGAGGTCTAGGTTTCTGTTCTACCGGTGAGGGGGCGTCCAAAGTTGGCAGACACCACCGTTAAATGTGTTCTATTGGGCTACTATACTCTCCCCGGTACCCAAATACGATTAATTATGATTAATTTTTTATTACAATCCATTATGATACCCTTACGAGTAAATATGGCCGGGATTCTTGAGATTATATTATGATTATAGTACATTACGGCCCGGAGGCGTATTTAATCATAATGTTCCAGCCTTACGGGGTTTGAATACAAGCGTCCCCGAACCGGCACGTAAGCGCCGAAGGCGCAGTTTTTCGCGAAATTCACATTTGGAGCGCGCCGATGTCTGGAGTAATTTTGGGGCTGGGCTTTGCTGGATGATAGCCAGCGGAATTTCAAGCAAAACTGTCAATTCAGAATTCTATCTCGTGCACTCGTTGAGTACAAGGTTTCATGCTTACAGCTGTTTGCATAATTGATGATAGACTCGTCACCAGTCTGCCCAGAGACGGCAAAATCTTCGTGCAAGCACGTTGCCGTAGGCAGACTGGTAGTTCTCGGATGCTGTGCAAGGGCTGCGCGCGGAGTTTGAAAATTTTCCTTCTCTGCTGTTCCGAGCTCAATTTCAGTCATTTCTCAAAATTCAAAAGGGATGGGGTCTTTAGAATCCAGATATCTTGAAAACTGCCTCTTTAGATTTTTTTCAAATCCTGCTGTGCGCGAGCACGAAAAATCTCATTTATAGGGCGATGCACAGCCACAATGATGCCGACGATCGGCACCACCCAAAATTTCAAACTCCACACGCACAGCATTGACATCTGACGAGAACTACCAGTCTGCCTACGGCATAGTGCTTGCACTAAGTTTTGCCGTCATTGGCAGACTGGTGACGAGTCTAAATTGATGACAGTCGGCGCAAAAAAATAACAAGAACAAACTTTTGATCCCGCTCCATCGGGGCGCCATTTACCTTCCTCTGAGTGCATTTTCTACAATTTTCAATGTAGAATCGTGTTCCTTATCCACAGATCTATGGATTAGACACTTTAAATGGGCCAAAACTGTTCACGGAAAGATCGGCCGTTCGGCGTATCGGGCGATTCCGCACCGCTATGTACATATACGCAAACACGGGTCCTACCTCTTCGCTTCCCTCTCCCTTGCTCTCATCCAACGACAACCCCGCTGCGACGTCGATCTTTCTGTACTTCAAGACGACACTTCCCTTTCAGCCTCAGTCTTCACGTTTCTCTCGCCGAAATATCCCTGCGCCAGCCGCAGCCTACCGACATCCACTCTCGAGTCGCACTCTGCATACTTGCTCGATCTCACGCAGTTCACTTTGGATATTGTTAGGGTAGCTGGGCCTAGGAGACTTTCAAAAAAAGGTATGTACGGCTACTCGTCGATATTCGTCTATTACCTATTCTGTGTCTCTGCCGGATCGCGTCGGGCTCCGCTGATGCGCCTGCATCCGCACTCGCACTCGGCTCGCCTCCCTGCCTTCCAGCGCGGCCTTGCGCCGCCGCTCGCTACTCGTCCCGCTCGTACGTGCGATATGCACTACGTCTCATCCTATACCCAAGTCACAATGCAATTCACTTTCTTATGTTACCCCGCGTGTGCGCTGTCGCAAATCAGATTGTGAACACCAACCATTTGAGAGCGGGTTTCTACCTGGTTCGATCCGGGAGGAGTATTCGATCGTTCTGCAAGCCAGCGAGCTGTGCGCAGACATTGAACTGAGCAAAACGCACCAGTAAGGAGTCTATTCGGCCGCCATATCGCGCGCTCTCAAGCCTGCGTCAATGCGCCCTGGAGATCCCTTCCTTTCACGACGATCTAATCCGGACATTGCGCAAGCTGCTCGATCGATGGCCTCAAAATTAGCGCACAACTTGGAATCCTCGCAGAATAAAGCTGCTCACCTTTTCCTTAACTCGACTCCCCTCATCTTCTCCGAATCGTCTGTGTCCGTCGTCGAGGGCAGGGAGAACTGTGAGGAGGATCAGAATTAGAATAAGAGTGAAAGAGATGGACAATGCAAATGGGAAAGGGAGAGATGGACTCCGGGAAGGGCAACGAAGAGGCGAATGAAATGAGGTACACGCGCGATTCAAATTGAGCCGGGGTGCTCGAGTAGAGTCTACCTTCAAAAGTGAAGCATCCATCCAATCCACCCCAGCGCCGTAATATCGATCTCCACCTCTCCGCACTGGGTCTTCTTCTTTCCTCCTTTCAAAGAACCTCGAATCCCGCGGGTTGTTGACGTCTCGAGACGGTGAAACCGACGCTACGAGAGCGTAGGATTGAATCAGTATTTTTTGTTAAAAGGTCGAAGCGAAAGGAGGGAGGGTGGAAGAGAATACGCGCCTGTTCCTCCCTTCCCCCACTAGTACTGGTCGTCGAGTCAAGTCTCGGGGCACAGGAAAATTCGGAAGGGACGGGCGGCTCTCGATTTAGCCTGAGACTCAGAGATCGGTAGTTGCGGTTGTGTCTGCAGCAGACCGAGTCCAAAATTGAATAAGAAAATATGAATGGGATGAAAGGATGTACCTCCGTGCATCGGTACACTTGCGCGTCGAGTTTGAGCGGAAGGTCTGTCCGTAGTACTAGACTAGATATATTGCTTTCAAGCCGACGAAATCCGAACTTACCTCAAACAAAAAAGGACAAGACCAAGCTGATAGCCGTATATGACAAAAGCAGCGACGTCGCGGCGGGGTTGTCGTTGGATGAGAGCAAGGGAGAGGGAAGCGAAGAGGTAGGGCCCGTGTTTGCGTATATGTACATAGCGGTGCGGAATCGCCCGATACGCCGAACGTGAACAGTTTTGGCCCATTTAAAGTGTCTAATCCATAGATCTGTGGATAAGGAACACGATTCTACATTGAAAATTGTAGAAAATGCACTCAGAGGAAGGTAAATGGCGCCCCGATGGAGCGGGATCAAAAGTTTGTTCTTGTTATTTTTTTGCGCCGACTGTCATCAATTATGCAAACAGCTGTAATCTAACAGATACAATCGAATTGGCACAGCACCGAGATTTAAATACAAGCGTCCCCGAACCGGCAATTTGCGATGCTCACGTGCGCGCAAGCGCGTGCGCCGGAACAAAATGACAATTTCGGGTGTTTTTGGCTCATTTTTGTGAAGTTCAACTCAAAATCGACAACTTCAGGGGATCGTGGCGAGCTCAAATTGTGATGGTTCGAGATGGATAAAATATGTCTATACTCCTCTTTTCAAGCACTTCTAGGTGACATAGGTCATTCCCAGCCGGGAGCCAGTCTCAAAAATAATTGCCTCGGAAAATTATTGAAAAATTTGATTTCGTGGGAGGTTACCACCATTCGCAGGTTGGAAAGAGAATGCGGCCAAGTTCGAGGAGCTGATGGTGGGTTCTGCATGCCGATATTCGCTGCTGTTTACTGAGCTTGAGGTTAGGGAAGGGATCCCATCGCTGTCTGTGAACGACCCTAAATGTTCGATCCAACCTTCCCGGTTGCCAACCGATTCAAAACGAGTGGAACAAGATCGCACGCAAGACGGCTGCAAGTCAAGTGTGGACTGGGTATTTTATTTTGCAACCATGCTACTCATTTTACCTTTGAATCGGCGAAATCGTGGCTTGCTAGTCCACCACGCGCTTGAACAGAATTCCACAGTTTTTCCCCTCCATTCGTGAATTGAGCCAGTCACTAGCGGTTGTGCGTGACACAAAAAAGACGTGGAAGACATGTAATAGTAATGACCTTCTCCGCTTTCATCTTCGAGATTTTATCTCAAGTGACTGTGAAAGCTTCATTTCGGTTCCTTTCGTTTCGCTGAGGTACTTATCTCAGTTATCTGCGTGGCAGACACTGGCCTTGCCGATGATCGGAAAGATCGAAACACAATACGAAACGGCATCTATCCCGAACGAACTCATACTCAGTGAAGATGAGATACGCCGACTAACGGTGAGAAAAATTGACGAACAGCTAGATAAACATAGGACGCTTTGGAGGGCGGGGATGACCTTGATACCTCGGAACTATCGGCTGAAGACCAAAGCTGCTAAGCTGGGTGCTCTTCAGATTGCCGTCGCAGAACATCTGAGAAACATGCACCAAGGCTCAGACATGGATGGCAGCAATACCTTGGGGGCTGATAGCACAAGGCAGTCTGCTCAAATGTTGGATGTGATGGGATTCGATGAACTCAATCAGAGAGAGCTGCCGTCAGGAGGGGCCTGAGAAGACTCATACCAGAGAGCTATGAGGTGTAAAACACCTCGTCGGGTAACTTTGTTGACACGAGCTGGTTTTGAATCTATTAAAGCTTGAGAATTCAATGAGCCATTCTTCCGTAAAATAATGTGCAAAACTAGGCCTGAAATGGCAACTTTGTTTTGCGGATTCCTGTTGGCTCCTGAAAATCAAGCCGGAATGGTTCAGAATCACGTAAATGTATGTACCCTTTACCGGTGCTTCATTACCATGCAGGCAACTTCTGCTTGCAACATCTTTGACAGGTGACAACTTGTTGAACGCGTGTCACCGCGTCCGCAACTTTCTGAAAACCACGTCGCAGCCTGGGGACAACTTTCGTACAAGTCGGTTTCTCGTCGGCAACTTTCTATGGCTGCATCGTTCTGGTGGCGCAACTTTCGGAGGTACAACTTTTCTGGCATGCAACTTTGGACTGCCCTTCGAACGGCAACTTTGAGCTCGCCCGGGATGCATCTTTGCCCCTGACTCTCGCTCTATTTTGACTTTCCCTACCAAATCTGTCCATGTTGAACATCCGCCGACAAATGCGATTCTCTGCGCTCATTTCGCTTCACACAGGTCAATAAAGTTTCTTGAACGATCTAAGTCACTTCCTTGCAATTTATTGGGTGGAAATGGGTTCAAAATGAGCCAAGATTTCGCCAAACTCAGGCACTTTTGGGCATGGGTCGGTCAGGTTCATTGAGGTTCGCACGAACTGGACCTGGGGATCCGGTCCGGCCCGCAGCCTCGTCCGAACCTGTATTCAGGTCAGGGTCGGGTTCGGTTCAGCTTCAGACTCGGTCCAGAACCGAACAGCGGGGTGGTGAAATTGGCCTCAGGAGAAGTGAAACCTAGCTGCTCGTCGTCCGGGACAGCCGCGCTCGCTCAGCAAACTTCAGATTCATCTTTCTGGTTCGCAAAAGACAGTGATGCGCTCGCTGCGGTTCGCATTCATTATGTGAATCCCCAGCTCTCGCACGAGTCTTATAAAATAAGAAACGGGGGTGGAATGGCCTTGAATAAGGTCGGCATATTTGAGTCGTTTGAACCCAATTTCTGGTAGTATGTACATTGGTTTGCTACTGCTGAGCTCCTCGCGACTTGTGAAGCAGTGCTTCGTCGTCGGGCCTCTTGTGCAGTTTGGCATGATGGGGGTAAGGAGATCAAGGACAGTTCGGCCGAGGCTGTCGTTGACTTGTCCTGAATCATGTACAGCTTTGTGTCGGAAAGCTCGACAGCCTGATATCTGTGGGAGCATGCACCTCCTCAAGATTCTATCGTCGCTCAAAATCCGCGGATGTCATCTACTTTCGCCGAGGTCAATACCAAGCTTTCTGTCTCTTCACATTTTTGAGATCGCACGCTGGTACTAACGGGGCCGGGAAGAAGATCACAATCCTTTACATTTTGAAACACATGACCCTATTGCCCTAACCGCAATCCTTTACATTTTGAAACGCATGACCCTATTGCCCTAATCGCAATCCGTTACATTTTGAAACACATGACCCTATTGGACTAATCGCAATCCTTTACATTTTGAAATGCGTGACCCTATTGGCCTAACCGCAATCCTTTACATTTTGAAACACGTGACCCTATTGCCCCAACCGCAATCCTTTACATTTTGAAACACACATGACCTTGTTGCCCTCACTGCAGTCCTTTATATTTTGAAACACATGACCCTATTGCCCTCACCGCACTCCTTTATATTTTGAAATGCATGACCCTATATGGTTGCAAGACGAAGTTGACTCGTCGGTTACAGCTACAGTCGTTGCATAACTCCGTGAACACGCGATTTTTTTTTCGCGCCATGACTTGCACGATGCCGAGCGTGCCGAAGCTTCGAGCCTGTACTCGAAATATTCTGGGTCCCATTTTCTATCTGCCGCATTACAACTAATTGCAGTACCGAAGGCGCGAATCTGTTTTGGGCAGTTTTTGATCCTAGTGACCGATTCACCCATATCTCATTGAGTTCTGCGCGGAGTGAGATGAAACATGGCTAGATAATTCGGGCTAATTCATGCGCAATTAGTGATAGAAAAAAAGTTGCAAAAAATCTTTCGTATTTGGTGAGCTGGGTTTCGGGGGTCATTTTGAGAGTCAATTCAATCTCCCGGCATCTAGACATGTTCAAATGACCTAGATTTTTGTGAGGGATAACTTCTATGGATTTTGAAAGTTGTGATTGGGTCTGAATCTTCAATATCTTAGTTTATCGTGCTCGTAATGTCATCGGGACAATGGCAATACACTGCAATAAGTAAATATTGTTGTATTTGAGTCCACCCCCATACTCTCAGTAAATCTGACTCTATCACAACTTTCAAAATCCATAGAAGTCATCCCTCGCAAAAATCTAGGTCATTTGAACATGTCTAGATGGCAGTAGATTGAATTGACCCTCAAAATGATCCCCGAAACCCAGCTCACCAAGTATGAAAGATTTTTGCAACTTTTTTTCTATCACTAATTGCGCACAAATTATCCCAAATTATCTAGCTATGTTTCATCTCAATCTGTGCAGAACTCAATGAGATATGGGTGAATCAGTCGCTGGGATCAAAAACTGCCCAAAACGGATTCGCGCCTTCGGTACTGCAATTAGCTGTAATGGGAGCAAGCCAAACCCAAACCAACTCTCAGGGACTATGATTTTGGGCTTCCGAGGTCCCCGATTACCACGTGATTGCCAAAAAAAAAAAAAAAATCGCGTGTTCACGGAAGTATGCAAACGACTGTCATGTTGAAAATTTCTTGTTTTGGGATGTTTTCAGAGAATTGTTTGTAGCTCAACCAGTTCTTCACCGATTTGGATGAAATGTGGGTAGATGTGTCGGGCTAATCCATGCGCAATTAGTGATCATAAAAATATTGTGTATTAGGTAATCTATGTTTTTGGGCTGTTTTCACGCCGAATGCTGTCTAAGATGCCCAGAATATGTCCCAGTGAAGGGCCTGTAGCCTCGGGCCTCAGCTCCTCAACGTCCCCGCCATCTAAGCATTGAATTGAAGCCTGGACGCACAAAAATGGCCATGTATACATTGTCTTGGTGATTTAACAGCGAATTTTGCAGCAGGTGGCTGTTCAGTGGCTGTCCAGAGCCCGTGATCCAGCCCCATTTTCGAGTGTTTTGAACGGTTTGGACAGGGAAAAGGCAGCACTTGACTGATTCAAGGCTTGCAGGCATCTAGACATTGAATTGAAGCCAGGATGCACAAAAATGGCCATGTATACATTGTCCGTTCCCCGCTGGCTTACACGTCGGGTTTCTGTTACCACGCAGAGGCTACATAAGCTGTGAATCGGGCGTCAATGTACGTCAATGTATGTAACGGAAACCATTCCAGGTTACCTTGGGGCGAAACCGATGCTAAACGCAAGCTAAACGGATCAACCGCTGTCCGGCGATGCCTGTAACTCGCGCGGACCATTATGTGTGCCACACGTATTGCACAGTTCTTTTTAGGTTCTGTAATGGTACATGTGCGTCCCATAGAGCTTTGCACAAATTCTGAGTGAATATAACCCCGAAGCAATCGAGGGCGAGGCGAAAAAGTTTGATGTTTCTGACCTAAACCGGCTGCAAACTCGCGCGAATCGTTGTGTGTGCCACACATATTCCACAGTTCTTTTTAGATTCTGGAATGTTAGATGTGCGTTCGACAGAGCTTCTCACAATCTCGGAGCAAATTTAACCCAGAAGAAATGGAAGGCGAGGCGAAAAGGTTTGATGTCTCTGACCTAAACCGGCTTTAAACTCGCGCACACATATTCCACAATTCATTTCAGGCTCTGAAATGTTACATTTGCATCCGACAGAGCTTCTTACAAATTTTGAGCAAATTTAACCTAGAAGAAATTGAAGGTGAGGCGAAAACGCTTGATGTCTTTGACCTAAACTGGCTGCAAACTTGCGCAGACCATTGTGTCTATTCCACAATTCATTTATTAGGTAAGCTACATTGGCGGCCGAACGAGCTTCTCACGAGCCCTCAGGGAATCTGACCCAGCTGCACTCAAAAATTACTGTCCCTCACAAAAATGGGCGGCCACTATCAAGACGATCTCCGGGTACGTTGTACACCGAACGCGCGGCAGCTCAGCTTCATTATTATCTACTTGTCGTAGTCCAGTTTATTAGCGCAAGGGCTCAAGAGTTTAGCGAGAGCAGCCTCGGAAAAGCTTCGGGAGTTTATTGGGAGACGACGCGATGTGCCGAAGTGGCTGCGAGTACGAGGTACAAGTATCTAAATAGGTGTCTATTTCTATTTCTCTTGTGTGCCCTCGTTGGTTTCATTGTTATTGAAACTTGTGCAATTCACTACAAATTTGACCCTATGAGCCCAATCAAATCCCCTTCCCGAATATCATTGTGCTGAGCTCCCCACGTGCGAAGTTTGAATACAAACCTTACCCTGGATTCAATTCGTTGTCTTGAACTCCCCGCGAGCAGTGCATTGAACGGACTCGGGTCAAGTGCTCCGGATTAGATACATTGTTGGTGTGAATGCCTCCGACCGGGATCTGAATAGCTGTAAATGTTGGCAGTGATCAAAGCTGTGAAAGTGGCCTTGGAGCTTCATTGGCATTGAAATGGTCTGCCGGATGTCAAGTCATGCGGTTCAAAATGTGGACCATTGAAAAGGTAATAGGATCACGCATTTCAAAATGTAGTAATGCACTCTGGAAAGCGCAATAATGCCTCCAAGCGCGATCTGAATAGTTGAATATGTTAGCAACGATCAGGGCAGTCAACTCCTGACACGCGCGGCTCAGAAAATGGCCCTGGAACTTCATTGCCATTGAAGGTCGGTCTGCAGGATTACAAGTCACATGGTTCAGGTTCAAAATGTCTCCGCGTCGCTCGCGTACAAGTCATCTTCCGATTTCCAGAAGAATATGGCGCTTACCCTCACCCGCTTGCCTATATCGACTAGCCATGCAACCGATGTAAGGCTCTGGAGTAGCACAACCGTTATTGATGTTTGACTGCAGCTGGTGTCAACCTCAGCAAGAGGTAATGTGCTGTTTCTGAATGAACTGTGACTGAAAATCTGTTTCAATACCGCGTCACGGTAGCCATGGTAGATTTTGTCAGAGTGCAGATTTTATTTGGGGTTAATGACCGTGGTCCTCTGTAAAAATGGTAATTCCTCTGGTGCAAAAATGAACTGTCGTCTTGACATAAAAAGATGGTTTGAACGTCTTGGTCGTAACCAACATCTCAGAGACGGTGGGAATGGATGGCTTCAATTTCACTGTTCTCAAAGTGTGATGGACTTAGTAGTTTGAAACACTACTTTTGTATGTTGCCTGTTGTGACTAGCGAACCTGAGGTCGGTCATCATGGTCCGTTGGCCCAGTTGAAAATTCAACTTTCCGTCTTCTCCCTTCCGCATATAATACGCGTAGCGTGTGTTCAATTCCCGCCGTCTGGGGCTATTTGCTTCTCAGTTGAACGAATTGAACAGGTTTTACATTGAGACACGGATTGTTCAACCAAACTTTGTAGGGTTACTATACACTGCATTCAGACCCCCCCATAGGCACAGATGTGCCCACCTTCACCGATCTCCGCCTACGGACTGCCTACGTTGGCCGACGTTGGTCTAGCATCTCTGCCGAGGCAAAGCCTGCCCACCTTCACCGATCTTCGCCGACGGCGGTGTGTCTACCATGGCCGACCCTGGTCGACCTGGGTCCAGGTTGGTGGCGGTCTAAATTAGGCCGCCAATTCGCCCTAGTTGTATTAGTAATTACTGTTTTGACCTCCTGGCACGTAACCTTAGTGTATCTTTCATTGATGTCTGCGATAGTCATTCGGCAATCAAGCTATCAGAACGGTTCGGGAATTTAGATTTCAAGGCGGACTTATGGACTCTAATAGGCTAACAAGGTGTGTACATGTGAGAAAGGATTAAAACTGGTGTTTGGAATGAGAGCAAGGTCGAACTGTGCTGGTTATTGAATCTACCTAGCTAGGCACATCGGCCCACGTGAGACTATGTGTGCCTAATCTGGTCAGAATACCTAGACCAACCTCGGCAGGGATGGGCAGATGGATGGGCAAGGGTCGGCACACTGGTCTGCCTACGTATCTGCCTATTGGGATCTGGCAGACCTGTGCCTATGGGGGGTCTGAACGCAGTGATAGGTATCAAACCATACCTTGACAGGCCGTAAGAACGGTTACACTCCCCGAATGCCAAATTCCAGGCGGAATTAGATGTCTGACCCTATTTGGAAATTACCATCAAACCCCGTGCATATGCGGGAATGTGGACACCGTCGGTGGCACCACGACAGTATTTGAAAAACGGGAACCGACGCGGCAACCTTTGGGGTCTGCGTGCTATGGTCCAGATGGAAGAGGGAAGTCCAGGGGCGATGATGTATGTAACTACGCTTGCTTGTACACTGGGAGAATTCCTGGAAACTGGCGTTCGTTATTCGGACCGTGCCGTGTAATGCTACCTACCTACCTATCTACCATACTATTTTAGCTCCTGATGTTTCCATGCATTCGGAAGTGGAATTATCACTGATCCTGAGCGCATTTCGCAACAATTTCCTCTGGGAAAAATCAGGTAGACCGTCACACGTCCTGTGATGGTTTTCTTTGCGCAATTTCTACCTTAACTGCACGTTACGAGGGTTGTGGAAAAACATGATGTACAATGTCTACTTGAAAGCCTCCAGTAGTTGTCATGGTATTTCTCATGGAACTACCTAAATAATGCTCATGTCTGCCGGAAATACCCTAATGCAATTCCGTCCACAGCAATACTAGAGGGTGAGCGGGGCCGGGACCGACGAGAACGTATGACACTATGGGTTTGTGCTTGGGTTCAGCCCCTCACGGGCGAAACCGAGGATTGCGAGCGCAGCGAGCAAACAGGGCAAAACTAGGCCAGGTCTATCCGGTGTACAAGACTAGCGGCGACTAAGTGATTGGCACCATAAGTTACATGTCGACCGCATTCCTTTCTCGCTCCGCCCGGAGTTCCTTCTCCGCGGCTATCCTCTTATCCCGCTCATCTCGCATTCCTTGCTCCGCCGCTCGCGTGCTTTCTTCCGCCGCTCGCAGCCTTTCCTCCGCCGCTCGCATCTTTTCTTCTGCCGCCCTCACTGCCGCCTGCGCGTTCCGCTCCACTGCCGTTCTTCTTTGCAAGGCAACCTCGATATCCCTAGTCATGCGCTCGCAGATCTGGTGGCGCCTCGCGTTGAAAAGAGACACTATCTCCTCGACAGGATCGGCGCCCCTTTCCTTCTCGAGCGCTTTGTCGTTGTCCAGCAGCTCGAGAAATTGCTCTATCTCCGGCCGAGCCACACCGTTCGCGAGCATCCCTTTTCGCATGGTTGCCTTCAGTATGGCGAAACCCTTCTCTTTGTCCAACAAAAGACAACCCGTTTTGGGATCAACGATGCGCAACTTCCCATATTTGCCCGCAGAGCGGAAGGACGGACCGTTCACTTTCATCGGCGCAAAGTGGCGCTGCTTACAAATGCGCTCTGCGGAAAGGAAGAATATGGCGGCGAACCACATACACATGTGTCTGAGACGGCTGTAATCCTTCGCCCTCCGTGTGATGACGGAGGCGAGAATCGCGCAATCGAGCGCCGTGAGCCGCTCGTCATGCGGTGTCCCCGCTGGAAACGTCAAAGTTTGTAGGACCGTGTACGTGGTTCCCTTTTTGGTCTTCAACAGTTCAATTTCGCAGTAGTCGGCATCGATTCGGATGGCGTCCAAGGTAGATGAATCGCTACCGGTCCAGTTCTCGGAGTCTGCACTCATCCGTCTAGGTGTTTTGACTGAGTAAATGAAAACGAAGTGCATCTGTTGGCCAATTACCGGCCGGGTTCCGACGGATGATCAGCCGTTAATCGCTGTACGCAGGCTGCGCGGGAGTCTTCCCGGCCGACTTGCGCCAAGACCTCGGATTTGTCTGCTGAAGCGAGGTGGAAGGTGAACCCGACCTTCTCGTGGATGTCTTTGGAATCTTTGGAATCCTTCCGAACGTAGTCGACTTTATCGATGAAACATCTGTCCAGGTCAACCAGGCGCTGCTCGTCGGACTCCACATCGGACAATATTTCCACCCACTCGGTAGTGGACATCTCGAGCCGGGTGCGGACAACAAGGCCCCTGACTGTCTTGGTGGGCCGGAGAGTTTGGATCAGTCTGGCCATCTTCTCGTCGTTTCGCCTCTTGTGGGGGAGGAAGAGGCTGAAGAGGGACTGCAACATAAAAGCGGTAGGACAACACGAGGCGCCCACGTGTAAGTAGCCAAGCGATCAGCGATTTATTTGAGCATATTGATTGATGAAGACTTAGACTTTAGTGTTGCCACGACTCGGCGACGGCTGACTCGGTGAGAGCTGAAGCTACGCGAGCTTGCGAGCGGCTATGGTATACGATAATATCTACTGTACTAATTTTCTGTGTGCTAGGTGCCAAGGGGGTGTCGGGAATAAAATTTCGTACACAGGGAGGGAGGGGGTTGTAGCCGACGCGGCAACGATAGGCGGCGCGGAGCTCGGGATGAAGTGGCCGGCCTTCTCGTTGCTAATTTGAATCGCTGGGGCGTGTATGGTCTTTATTTGAACGACCATTTCAGCTGGGAAGCATCGGATGAAACAAGTCCCCAACACTGTAAATCGAGGGAGAAAAAAACTTGATATGCGTAGTTGGACCGCCGCAAAACTGGCTGTTGACCTGAAGCGGCTGCGGCATAGATAGGGGTCGATCACGGCAACGTCCGTTCGGCAGGAGTTGCCGCTGACAAGCGTTGATCTTTCCCAAAACGGATGTGTTTTATCCCTTCCATGATCGAGGATTGATTTACGGGTGGTAGACCTGGAAGCTAAGTCGGTGCCAGGAATATGCTTATAGCATTCCATTATATACTCCCAACACTCCCTGACCGAAGTTTGGTCCCCGCGACATCCCACAGAGTCCTAGTCTCTCATATACAGACACTACAACAATATTAGTGCTCATACCTCGCATGTTTGTGGGCTGCCTTGCGCTTCTTCTTGCTCTTCGCTGCCGCTGCTGCCGCTGTCTCGGCTTCTGCCTTCTCTGCCTCGTTTCCTTGCTTTACTCGGGCGCCGCCTTCGGCGATAAGAACTGTAGTGGACTTGCTGATCCCAAAATGAATATAATTGATGATTTTCCACAGTGGCCCCAAAGTGCACAAATGGTATGGAACATATGCTATGCTATGTCATATGCATGACAATGCATATGGGAAGGATAGAAGCAAAACAGGGCATGATGCTTTCCTCGAATAATTATGTTCAGCCTCCAATCAGGAAATCAGCCTTAATTCGACATATTACAAGCGGCTGCTTGGCCGCTTCGCGGCCTTGCATCCCTTCCTGCGATGCAAATTCAACCAAATTGAATATTCAGTTGAGGATTACGCAGAAGAGGTGACTCAATGAAATAAATCCCATGCTTGAACTGAACACGTCCCCGGCGAATTCAATTTAGTTGGATATTCATGTGAGAATCGAGCTGTGGACGTGCCTGTAATTCGGAATAAATCCAATTTGAACGCTTGAGCCGAGCGTTCAACAATTTGTAGATCAGCTTGGACAGCATGAGAGGGAAGAGAGAGATCGACGAAAGTGATTAAAAGCTGGTGGAGTTGTTGAAGGCATGGCGGAAAGATGGACAAAAAAAATTAAATGAAGCGGAGAAGTCCGAGCGAGTGTGCGGACCGTGCCAATAAGCGCCAGACAGCGGCAATCAAGTGCAGTTTAAAAAGCTTCAGACTGACCGAGTGCTTCTCCCTCTATAATTAGGGTGATTCTCCGTGGAGTTTGTGCAAATGGGAAGTTGGAAGTGTAGCAGTAGGCAGGGAGTGTCCCCACGTCACAGCCTCGCAGGTGAGGCGTGAATTCCACCAGTGTTGCCAAATCACGAGGCGTTAAGAAGCAGATCTGGGGTGCAAATTTGTTAGACAGATCCCGCCGTTTGGGCGGACAAAGGATATCAGCCGCAAATCGGCCGTCCAGTACTCTGGATGGACAGTGATCGGAGAATTACGAAGTCGCTGATAGGCGGACGTTCTACAGATTATTGGTGGGCCGATAGCGTTAATTACGGGCGCTTCCAAAGTTTCGGGCTGAGAGACCTATAAGCAGAGTTTCAATGCTTCAGACAGACACCCTTAATTTTATAAAGAGGGAGACATGCGGAAAAGCCTCTATTCTAGGAGGGACAATACATGTACTTTAGGTCTGGAGCATCCGAGATAATAGAAACAATGTAGTCTCAATATATGCTGCAAGCGTGTTTGTGGGAAACCTGTCTACTTAGGCAAGTGTCACAAGTGTCACTCCAGTGTTAACACCTCCCACACCAGTCATAATAGGCGGGGGGACCCAGTGCTTTGCCTGAAAGTATTCCAAATTCAAGATGGAACATTATACACTAAAATGACACCAGATTTACACTATTATCATGCCCACCACACAAGATCAACCTTGGCACTTGGGGTTCTTCCCATAAAAGGTGTCCTGGTGAGGACACAAGATTGTTTGTGGTTTACAGAATGTAAACAAGTAAGCAGTTGCACATAGTGAAGCAAATAGTACTTAAGGAAGGAACTGTTCTACCAGCACAGATTTAATTGCCGTTTTTGGAACAAGGAGGTGAATATAATTGATCCGATCAGTGGCTGTGTTGCGGTCAGGAAGGCGATCGCAGGCAAGGTGCGGGTGATTTGAGGCGCAAGAAAAAACATTTTTATCAAGGATGGGACAGACAAATCCGGTGTAATAGCATGGTTGGAAATATCTGCCTGCAGCTATAGCCAAGGTCCTAGGGGATAAAATATTATTGCTTCATACATCAGCCACACCGCGGTATGCAAGGCACATAATATTATGACCTTTGGAAAAAGCAATGAGCACATGGCACCGATGTAGTGCAGCCAAAAAAAGAAAAGTACTCATGGGGAGGATGCATTTGCTGGGTAATACAACTCCTGGCTGGTATAGTGGTTATCATTCTGTTGTGTTCTTACTGCCATCACTGAAGGGTCCTTGTGTTCGATTCCAGCTTGTTGGGATTTTTTTTTCCTTTTTCCCAAACACAAATGGACGGATCAGCTGCATCCAGCCATGATGGGCTCAAAATATTATTGTACCCATCAGCCCAATGCTACGTCACCTGTAAAATAATATTACTGTCACCCATTGGCCAACCCTAGGTTAGCAGGCACAATAATATTCTGGGTTCTCAAAGTATCGATCAGCTGAATCCAACCATGCTGGATTCAGAATATTATCCCACACATTGGCCCAACACTACCCTGCCTGCAAAATAATATTACTGTCACCCATCGGCCAACCCCAGGTCAGCAGGTGCAGTAATATTCTGGGTTCTCAAAATATCGATCAGCTGAATCTAATCATGCTAGACCCAGAATATTATCCCACACATCGGCCCAATGCTACCCTGCCCGCAAAATAATATTACTGTCACCCTTCAGCCGAGGTCAGCAGGCAGAATAATACTTTGAGGATTTCAAAATATCAATCAGCTGCATCCAACTATGCTGGGCTCGAAATATTATTCTGCCCATTGGCCCTCCTCGCAAAATAATATCACTGCCACCCATTGGCTGACTCTAGGTCAGCAGGCAGAATAATATTTTGAGGGTTTCAAAATATGAATCAGCTGTGCAGCAGCCAAATTGGCCGGAGCCAAATTTTGGCTGGAGACACCTACATTTGGGCACTTTTTGGCAACTTTTTAGAGCGAAGTTCTAGCCATCAGCCACGCGTAGCGCGGCGCAAAAACACATTTAATACCCTTTTAAGCCCATTTTGGGCTCCATCTGACACATTTGGCAGGGAGTGGCCAATTTGGGTCCTTCAGAGCAATTGATCTCATTCAGTTTTGAGCGAAAAGATAAATTCTCTTGTAGAAATGTTCCTCTCATCGAAAGGAGCATTTCTACAGGAGGAATAAAAAATTGGCATAAATTAGGCCGGATCAATCCGGTGTACAAAAGTGGTGGTGACTAAGTGAGGAGCACCATAGGCTCAAGCTGTTCACAGGATGCACACCCATCATTTGGGGCCCAAACACTGTGGGTGAGGTGCCCAAGACGGCTACTAACAGGCCCAAACCTCTAAGGTGGCCAGGATCCCAGGCACTGATAGTACCTGCGGAACATCACACTATCGTCTTGAAATTCTTATTAGCCGGTCCATAAACACGAGCGGAAATGAAACTCATGAACATTGGCATAGTGGGCATGCGAAGTCCGACAGAATCGGGAATCTGTGCTACGGAACAGGGCATCAATAATACTGTAGTGCACATTTTGGCTGCCAACCTGTGCAAGAGGAGAGTAAAAGACCTGGTGGACCTCTACTTTGAGTACTCCAACAATGTTGTCTCCTCTCACCACTCTAGGACATTGCCTGAAACCAGTTAGGAGTATCAACGGGGTCACATAGACATAGGACACCCAGAATATAAGTCTTCTTGGTGTCTGAGTGTCTATGAGGGGAAGAGGGCACTTGTTGCAAGTCGCACGATAGCCATGCAGCGGAGTTCGAAGCAAGTTAGATCAAAGTTACATTCGGTACACGTGGGAAAACTTAAGTAACTTAAGTAACTTGTCGGCATGTCATGCCGAAGGGGCAAGTAAAGTTAAAGTTAGTTCACACAAGTTACTTTCTACACACTCCTTGAAATGTTATATATTCTCGGAAAGGGTGCCACCGATATGGATGTACACCCCAGAAGTTGAACCAAGTCGGGGCATGAAGTACTCGTTGAATGTGTTTATTTCCGCTTACGGCGCCTCGGGCCCAGACGATCACGTGCGCTTATCACATCCCGATATCATCCGATGCGCGTCCCATCTTAATATAAGGGTTGTTTAAATGCAAAGCCATTGAAGCACGCATTTCAAAGTGAATGCCTTGTGGAAAACGCAATAATAGCTCTGGCGGAATCTAAAGGCGAGAGAAATGTTCGCAATGACCCTGGCTATCCAGATGGGCGGGGCGCGCCTTCAGAAGTGTCTCTGGGACTGCTGTGGAATTGAAACAGTCGCGTTCTAACTGCAAGGTCATTGAAGCACGTGTTTCAAAATGAATGCCTTATGGAACCGCAATAATGACTTGAAGACAAGGCCATTGAAGCACGCGTTTCAAAATGAATGGAAAACACAATAATGGCTTGAATGCAAGGCCATTGAAGCACAAGTTTCAAAATGAATCCCTTGTGGAAAACGCAATACTGGCTCCGGGCGGAATCTAAAGCAAGAGAAATGAAATGACCCTGGCTATCCATACAGGTGGGGCGTGCCTCAGAAAGTGTCTCCGGGACCGCTGTGGCTATCACCCGGCAATCGAGATTTGCGATAGGGACCCAAATAAGCTCGGCATGCTGGAATTGGTGATTTGGACACAGTGCTGGGTCAATACAATTGCATTTGTTTATTTAACCATGAAACCCTTATGTGCCCTCCCACTCAACAAGGAGGGCACAAGACAAAATCTGAATAGACAGCCTTGCCCAAAATTGCGCTGGCTATCACCCTGCAATTTATATTTGTGATAGGGACCCAAATAAGATCGGATGCTGGAATTGGTGATTTGGACATAGTGCGGCGGGAAATAGGCTTGTGAAAATTACCGATGCTAATTATTACCTTGTCTGTAGTTAACCGCGTGACAGTTGATTGGAGATCGACGTTATACATAAACTTCGGAGTTTGAATTCATTCCCACGGGTCTTCTTCGCTTCAAACGACTCGACTTGGACTCAGGCACAAAATTAGGAACCCAAGTCTCTCAAACTCACATTTAGAAGAGATCTGTCTCTTCATATTTCGTTTTTCTATGCATCTTCCAGGTGACCAGAAATACCGGGCATCAGCCCATCAAAATTCCGTCTCCCGGATTCGACATCGATGCCCGAGAGCTGGCTACAAAGATTGTTCAGCCTGGTGGTCTGCATTGTATTCCAACTCAAAAATACTTAAAGTCGCGTTGCAAATGCGCTAACGAGACCCGAGAAATTTGAGATTACCTAATAAGGTCGATCTCCAATCAAAGAGATCGGGGAAGCAACAGACTACAACACACGAGGTATGAGTGAAAAAAATGTTGTAGCGTCTGTTTATAAGAGACTAGATTGGGCCCCTGCGCTTAATAGCAGACTTCAACAAGTCGAGGTACAAGACCATATTGTTGAAGTGTCTGTCTGGGAGAGACTACCAAACATCCGGGCCAAGCCTGCGCGCCTCGGTGGCCAAGTTTGTTGAGCATGGTAGATGAAACTTAGGAGATCGAGATTGGTTCAATCGTATATGAGTAGAAATCTCCCAGATGTTCCGGGAGAGATTAACCTAACAAATCTACGTAGATTTCATCCCAATCCATGCAGCACTGAGCGAGATCTGGGTGCTCAGATTGCATTTTTAGCACACATCAAACCTCAAAAGACCTCGACCTCATGGACGGTGCGGACATGAGACCTTGACAGCTGGTATGAATGTCAAAGAAGCCAGTAGCCTCAGATTCCGTGTCAGCGCCGAATCTCGGCCGGTACACAAGCACTGCTGCCAAAGACTTCAAATCCCATGTGCGTCTGAATTCACTCACATCTCTCCCATGAACATTTCATATCTCACAGGCACATTACTCCGAAATTAAGGCCAGCTGATATGTTGTGCACCACTCTCGTCCTTCGCTTCTAGATACTGCATCACGGAGCTGCGTGCAACCAAACTATTCCTGTCTCTTGCAAGTTGTATAAACTCTGACAGCAAAAGCTGCTCCATTGTAGGACCGTACTCAAGAATACCTCCAGCAACTCGACGCTCTGCACAACAACCCGACCAAGACCAAGACCAAGACCAAGCAGCCCCACCTCGCACCAGGCGTCGAGGAACTCAGGCAGAGCGCCCTACTGGACCTCCAACTTCGACAACAGCACATACAGTGAGCTCCGGAGATCAACCACGTCGCTTCGCAGGACTATCTTGTAATCTTTACCAACCTTCGTCAAGTTTCTGCTCAGTGTTTTAACAGCCACTCAGCACAATGCACCAGCAAATGCCAGAGCCGGTTCACAGAGGACAGGTGTGTCAGCGGTCAATATGATTTCCTTTTCAGCTGAGTCTTTTCAGGGACAGTCGTCTATGCCTGCTCGAAGCACAGGTTCGACTCCTGCTGCTGATATCGGAACTGGTTCTCAAACTCGGACTCAGCCCGGTTTGTCGGCGACTTTGTATTTTTTCCCCGGGCTTAAACTCTTTTCAGGACCGTCCTCAATACCTTTGCAGAGTCCGGGATCAATACAACGAAGCTCTGTCATCGCCATTGTATGTGTCATTCCCTTCAGCGAATTAACGGGCACATATCGTAGTAGGCAAAAGACATCGTTTTTAGGCATAGATTCATGCCCCATGTTACATTATGATTCATTTGACAGCCCATCTGAGTTTGAGGTCTCGCAATCTCAAGCATCCAGTCAAACAAAAGTCAATAAAAGTCGGCTTCAAATAAAAGACTACCACTCATGGCACAAATTCGTAGTAGGCCAAATGCATCGTTTTGAGGTGTATATGCATGCCCTATGTTGCGCTACGATTTATTTAACAGCCCAGTTGAGTTTGAGGTCTCGTAATCTCAAGCATCCAGTCAAACAAAGTCAACAAAAGTCGGCTTCAAATAAAGGACCACCACTCAAGGCACAAATTTGTAGTAGGCAAAAGGCATCTTTTTGAGGCATATATGCATGCCCTATATTGCGACATAATTCATTTAACAGCCCAGTTTAGTTCTATGGCTAACCATGCCCCATTATACTAAGACAATTGTCAAGAATGATATTCATGACATCAATAGATTGCGACCTACCGCCCTTGGAATCCATTCGCGTCATTCTGTGGGTCATGAGAGCAGAGACGAACGAAATACTGGGCCTATTACAGGCCGGATCATTGGAGTTGACAAGGCAATCATTGATGTGCTATATACACACAAACATCGCGGATGATCGTCCACTTGGCCTATCAGAGGCGGGTCTTTCCCCTGCCCTGTCCACTGCTCCACAATTGTAACAAACAGAACCGGCATCGTCGACCTGAGTCGAGTCGAGTGACTTCGAGTGATTTGAGGTGGGCCAAGTCAAGTCGAGTCGATGACTCGACTTTCCGAGTCACGGCAACACTAATCGAATCTTCACGGTGGTTGGAGCACTCATCTTCTGCCAGTAGACAAACCAGAGTGAGACCCTTTTCTCAAAACTATTGAACATTGTATTATCGGAAGAATATCCGCGGTGCATCATATTAAACAGCACACAAAATTGCCGGCTTCAACAACACAGTTTAAGGGGTCATTGAGTATTATTCAAGACATTGCATAGTTTAGTCTTTAAATAGCGGTGAGTGATTTATTCCGAGCCATGAACTTCTGCTTACGTTGCAAGCATGCTATTCATGTAGACTAGGAATGATGTATGATTAGTCCAGACCAGAAATACATTAATTTTGACAAAATAACAAGCATTTACTGCTCATGGCAAGACTGAGAAAGAAAAAAAGTGCCTGGGGTCGCCAAGAACTACCAGGCAAAGGTAAGGTTACCCAGGGCTTCGGTTTCGATTACAGGCAAGCATACCAGTACCATCGTAAATGAAGAAGCGAGTGCTGTCAGCATGCCTCGGTTGATTGCGTTCAAGATTAACGTGTTCAGCATAGAATTGGTGCTTGCATTCGGGTATATAAGAGGATTGATTCAGTGATTGGCGCGAATATATTAATAAACTCACGACTTCATTGCGGTTTTATAGCTGCGGAGTACGACACAGAGATAAATAGTTATCATTATGTCGCACATCAGAGAAGCTGCACATTGAAGAGTGCTGATGGCCTGTAACATGACGTGTGCATAATTAACATCGTATGACAAAAGAGGTACTTTGGTTCGTTGAAGCTCCAGAAAGGAACGAAGTTCCGCGCTGGAAGCCACGGTCGTTGAAGATATGAGGGCAAAGAAGACAGAATCAAGGACTGACGTCGGTGTGGTCTGAGTGATTCCAAAAGCTTTGGGGGGTGGGGGTGTTCATGGAGGTGCGCGACAAGGTTCAATCGTGGATACCTAGTTGTGCCAGGGCGAGAAGGAACTGGACGACGGTGAGGTGAGCGAGATCGCGGTTAAGGGGAATCATAGCTGGACACACTATTATACTGAGCCCCAATTTAGAGGCGAGGCCTGTCCTGGTGCTGATCACTACGATAGCACGTGTTACAATGCGGATGAAACTAAATAAGACCGACAAGACGTGCATTCGCTTCGCTCCGGCGTAAGTGCTTGTATGGAGGGATCTCAGTTCTTTTGGGCTCACAGTACTGAATTCGTTGAAACGTGGATAATCGATGTAACGCTACATGTACATATTATGAATAAAGAAACATGCAGGATAGGATGCGTAGACATGGCAGACATATGGTGATATGTTCAAGTCGCGGACGCCTACACTCATTCCAGAACATGTTGCGGGCACCGAGACAACCAAGGGCACCCAGCGCATCAAGACATAATAACAATGCCAAACTCCGCTTTTTGCTCACTGCTAAAGTTTCCGAGGCGCTAATTCAAGCGCTGGGTCCAGACTCCGCAAGTAGGAGCCGGCGCGAAGCGCCGGCGAGTGCTTGTGGTTACCTCAGATTCCTCTGTTGTTGATGCGACCATGGAAATTGTTAAACAAGCAACTGCAAAGCTGCAAATTTCGCGTGCTTGCATCTGTTTGTTTAACAATGGTGTGATTTATAATCAAATTTGCATTAAATCCAATGCCATGATCCCAGTTCAACTGCCTTTTTGAAGCCGTCCTGCTGTGGTAGCCAGCGAAATTCTACACACTCCAAGTATTTAATGCAAGCTTTTTATTGAGCGCGAGTGGTCCAAATTAGAGAGCTTGCGCAAAAGCCGCACCAGCCGCATGCGGCTTTTCGGCATTGCGCAAAATTGTCGGGGTTTTCTTGGGTTTGCTGCATGATTTCATAAGTTCATTACACTCACAGGTCTCTGTGAGACTGTATTGCATTCATCCAAATTACTATCTGGTTGATGCGCGAGCTTGGGAAGCGGTTTGTCCAGCCATCACTCCGGCTCCACTCAGATTTCACACACTTTTCGCGTCCTGCACGGAGCAGGTGTGGCAGTAATGCAATTTTTTCACTCACCAGGACTTGCCTGGCAACCCGACTACCTCTCCACTGACTTGGTTTCTCAGTAACGTCAGGTCTGATCTCCGCTTGCGGCTTGTGCGGCTTTTGCGCAAGCTCTCTATTTGATTTTATCAGTGAGGAGGCAATCACGTCGTAAAACCCCATTCGACGAAGATTCCATATTATTAATAAATGTCATCCTGTAGATACCAGTATCGCAAAAAGCCTAGTTTTCTGGGGCAAAACGATGCCTCTGGCAGATTTAAATTTGTGGAGGTTGCAGCCCAAAGTCAAGCCTAATGTTGCCGCGACTCCAAAGTCGAGTTGTCTGGGAGTCGAGTCAATGCAAGTCGCTTGACTCGACTCAACCTCCGAGCTCCGGAGATAGCGTCGAAATAGTGGTGATCTGTGATTACATGATGGACCAAACGCGTCGCGTTCTCCCTTTTCGCGTGTACACTCTCACCCTATGGGTATTTAAGGTAATTTCGTCTTCAATTTCGGTTATTCCATATGCTATTGATAATTCCATCTCATACTGGCTGCATCTGGGGCTGTTAGAACTTTAAATTGATATATATTCCTGAGAGTCAAGGATCCATAACAATGGAAGTATTTTGTAGTTTGCTCGCCTGTTGAACTGCTACATAACACCAAATTTTAACTATCGATAAAATAATTCACTATTAGTGCCTAGACAGAGCTTGCTTGTAGACAATATTGGGAAGATTCAGGTAAGGCACATTTTAAACATGAATTTCAAGGGCTTGAAGGAGAAATATGATCCAAAAGAACTTGCAAATATGAATTAGCTTGTTTATAAAGTAGTTTGGGTGGCTCGGAATTCGCTCTGAGTCGTTGTGGCCAGCAGGAAGTGCATTTGCCATCGAAATCAGGCATTTGGCGGAAGGACCAAGCAAGTGCAAGCAGAGATTTTATTTAGGCTGGTTGCCGGTCCCCATTAGCAGGGCACTTAGCGGGCACCTAACGGCACGTGTCGAACTTCCCTTTGACTTTCTTTGATTGCCCCCAAACAAAGAACTTCAAAGGAGAAAGGGAGCCTTGACACATGCCATTACGTTCCCGCCAAGTGCCTGGCTAACTGATCGTACAGCACTTAACAGCTAAGTGCCCCAGCCGTTGCCTCCTGTGTGTCTGGAAGGGGTGGTAATTATGTAAGTGTGCCCGCCAGATAGGATGAATCTTCTTTGGATGCAAATATTGCAAAAAAAAAAAACACTCAGCTGCATGCAGAAATTTCCAGAGGATTGCACAACCAATGATAATTTGATTGATCAGATAAAATGACCTGTTCGTGAACCGAATTGTGGCGGCAGGCGAGTTGATCGGAGTTGTACCAATCGACTCAACACTGGAAGAACATTGTCATTCAATTTCTAGTTCTGCAACGTCGTGTATCGGGCGCTGTTTTGAAAAAAATGATTGCTCCCCACCATAATATGACTGCCAGACTCCAGTAAAAAGCAAAAGGGTGTGAGCACTCTGCGACACGAGTTTTTGATCCATCTCTGTTCAGAAGCTTCACTCATTCTCAAATCCGAAGCAGACTCTGCAGGACTACACAGAGGATCGGGTATCAAATCCCCTTCCACTAGGAAGTTTCACCGCTTCATTGTGGAGCATTTATACTTCCGGAAAGTCGCTGTTGAAATAGAACTTTTGGACGGGCGGACAGCGAACTTGTGCTACGCGGAAGAACTCGAGCGTACTCGTGGTTATCACCACTGTTGGCTCCCACGGAGCGCAGGGGAACAGGCCCTGCTTGATCAAGGCGGCAGCAACTCCCTGATTCAGATTTCTCTCTCGTGCGGTCCTTGTTAAGCCAGGGGACGCACAAGAGATTCATTCTTAAACAAACAGGTGAAATCGAACCCTGGCTTGTGAAGGCCGCGTAATCAGACAACGAGACCGCACCGGATCTGCACCACGTGGCAAGCGGGAGGTGATAGTTTGGGGTGCGTCGAACTGGCAGACGCATTGCTTCTGAAGCAGCTCCAGGGGACCGGCGCTTGCCGCCGCTACCGATATTATTGACGGGCTGAGGATCCGTGGCGTCATACAAGTAAGCATAGCATATCCAAAATTTGGATAAATATGCGCACAGCCAAAATTCAAAAATATCCATAACATGGTTCGCCGGGGTTAAATTTTCTGTTCCCGTGCTGGCGGATGCATTAACCCAGCAGGACTAGGGCATAATATCAATGCTACTGCGGAAACCACCATCGTCGATCTTGGCGCCCCTAATAACATTCGCTCTGTCAGCATGGGATGGGCTTTGGGGTGGCATCGGTAGCCTCATTCCGGACACTACTTTTCGCAGCGCATGAATATGTTGTTACTTCAGAACTGCACTGTGTCCAGGTTCTGGAGCCTGCAATTAAGATGCAGACACAACGCTACTGACTGGGCTGAAACCACGAAGGAAATTAATGATTCAGACGATGAATTCCGCCCAGAGATGTCATTCCAGAACCCTAGGAAGAGATCGACGAGGACATTCCTCCGACTGGGCCTGCCATCCAGCTAAGTCGGACGGACAGCCTTCGCGCCATGGACGCCAACGGAATCAATCTTCCCATTTTCTGGATGCTCTAAGCTGGGGAGACCAGGGATAAATTGTCGACGCCAAAATTCGCAGTGTTCGGTCTACCTTATGCATAGCAAGGAGCTTCCAGGTATAATCGGGCGTTGGTGGAAGCCTCCTCTGTCTCCGGTCGCACCACTCCCAGCCAAAAGGTGGTCAGGATGTTTGGAGGCATTTGCAGAGTATACTCACGACGGCGTCTCAGACGGAGCGTGCCAAGAAATATAACAACCTTAAGAATCCTGACAAGGTTTGAATAATTTATCAGACCATCTAATGTTTGGCCCGCAGCTGTTCAGGTCGTCACACATCAACTATTAGACAGGTGCGCAGCAGCCACTGGCGCCACCTAGTGGCTGATTTGCCGTGCGCAAGCGAGTGGCTCCACACCAAGAAAATGAGTGAGATATGACGTGGGTGGCTAATTTAAGCCACTGGCCGCCATTTTGCGCACGCCAAACCAGCCACAGGTGGCGCAAGTGGCTCTTGCGCAACCTGTCTATATACCAGTCTTCGAATCGATGCATGTTTTTCCAGGCACAGTTTGGCCTCTTTTTGTGGTCCACTGGCAGTGCTCGACAGACCATTGACGCTGCATTTCGTTGTGGCTCTCTGTGAGCTATGATTCCGTTCTGAATCTTGTCCAATCCCTCGGCAACGGATGCACGACGGATAGTGCTCAATTTGCTGCCACTCAACCGCACGGCCTGGGCTACAGCAATCTCAACATCAGCACTTCCATTTTGTCGAGCAAAGAGGCGCCAGCGGCCAGCCAAATGATAAGTGAGTGAATTCAATGACCCAAGGATGAGCACACACCGTTCAAGTTGAGATTTCTCGCCTACAAATCTGGGTGTTGAAGCGACCACATGTGGCGGTGCTTACGGCGCTCCCGTCCTCCGACCCCCGCCCACCGTCTCCACCGCCACCGCCGACGTCGGCGAGAAAATGTCAAATAAAATTCCAATAAAATACAAAATAAAGGGCTCAGTGAAAGTGCCGCCACTGCCGCCGAGTGACGTAAATTGCCGCCACTGCCGCCATGTCACACCACTTTACCGCCACCAATCGATTCCTTTCAATTCGGGGAGCCCAACGGACACCACAGGAACGAATTTGCACGAGCCGATCACTCGAAAACGGCATTTACTGTGTTGAAACATCGACAATTTTGGCGCGCACCAAAAAATCGTGGGAAAAATATCGGAGTACCACCAATCGAAAACTCATGATGGGGCTGTCTGAATCTCATACTGAGAAGATATTTTCTTAAGAAATGGCGCTGCCACAGCTTGTTGATGGAATTTTATAAGACAAAGTGTTTAGAAGACCATGAAAGAGAGTCGAAGGAAAACCGGCTCGATGACGTCGTCGAGTGGAGCCAAGTGGGGTCAATTCTGGTAAGCAAAAACGAGCATCACGGTTTCGTAAACCCCTCTAAATGGAAACATGTAATTATAGCCCTTGTCAAAGTCACGAGGCCTCACCTGATTTGGACACTAGGTCACGCGGTTGTAGAAATTCTCCTCAACCTTTGTTTGAGCACAGCGGCACCACTAGAGCGCTCTCTCACCATGCAGGACACCTCGCCAAAGTCGCTCAGGTTGCCATCTACACCTTCCAACTTCGCAATGGTTCCCGCGACTACCTCACGCCCGACGGCGCCCAAGCGGAAACGCGCAGACTCTGCGGGCGGTCGTACGGAGTCAACAAGTGGTAGTGCGACAGACAACGAAGGGATACGGGAGAGAGATAAATCCATCGCGCTCGCTGAGAATCCCGTATTGAGCGACACCAGACCTTTTCGGGTCCGCTCCAGTCACGTACTGCCGGTCTCGCCGTCGGACCGCAACCATTCACTCAAGTACGCCATCACAGATATTACCTTGTACCCCACCGGGAAAGCGTTTCCATGCTGCGACTCCATCCGACTCTCCAGACAATCCTTTTCTTTCGTCGCCATTGGATCCGGACCAAGATGCGCTCGCGGAGGACCCATTGCCGAAGGCCGAAGAGGAGAAGCCCACTACGACTCTCGTATTGTTAGTCCCTGCCCCTAACACGCTTGTTTCCCGTGGTCTAATTTTGCCACGCCAGTCGGGGTGTACGGCTCATATGCAGTAATCCGCACTACAACGTCGCGGAAAGCCCAAGGTCGAGATTACCCCCAGAACACCCAGACTTCGAGCCGGACGAGCGCAGTGTGAGAAAGCTGCTCTTTGGTGGGCGACGAAAGAGTGCGGTCGTGCAAAATATCGCAAGCAGGGGTCGGGTTGTTGTTTCGAGAAAGGATTAATTAATCCAAATTTGTTCCGGAGATTGTTTTCGCATCAGTTGGGATGGAAGAAGCATACACAACGTCATTTCATTATTTATAGTGGATCTACACTCAAGTCATGGGATCAATCATTTTTTCTTGCTACATATAGGAAATTTGCTGGGCAGTGGTGCATCACGTTCTTTACAACTGTCCGCCTGATTGGCTAATTGAAGTGGTGGGGCGCTTCGCGCCCCACCGCGCTCTTGTATCCTATATATAAAAAAGGTCACACGCTTTGAAAAAACTGCCTGTTTCGGCGCCGCATCCACTCCTGCATGGTGTTTCTCATCCAGCGGTTTTTGATGGGCATTTCATTCAATTTTCAATAGCCCTGGATTGCCTGATGATTCTCTGATATTGCATACACAGTACAGGAGTCGGACCATCCACCAGTGATTACCCCCTAGCCCAAATCATGATCTCATACGGTGACAATCCCAAGACGACCCTCAAGTCCTTCAACTCGGTACATCCCCTACCACAAACATGTGATGTTGCCGTGACGAGGTCGATGACCACAGGACGTCCTTTGTCCTCCCACAACAGGTTGCAAAGGGCATTGTTGCCGCGATCCACCACGTCGTTGTGCGCCCACCCTCCCCGGTGCATCTTCCGTAGGACCGCATATATAGCCCCTATTTAAAAGTCCTCCGTTGTATCTTCCGCTTCGTTGTCAAGTTCAGCGGCCTTCTTGCGTGAGCGAGACAGCTTGACAGCAGCATCAAAAGCCCCGATCGAGGAATTTACGTCCTCGACAGTGAGCTCTATCCCAGTTCCGTTTACGGTAGCACCCTGCTTGCCATACTTACCGCCGCCCTTGCAGTAAAGGGTTTCGACTGTAAGAAGCGTAAGAATAGAGTTGGTCTCGCAGTTGGGTCACAGGTTCGCAACTGTTCAAATGAAACACCTTGTTATAGCTGTGACTGCATCGCACTTCATGTGAACTGTATACACTATACAGTACCTGTTTCAGTCTCGGGTATGAATTCCGAACACTTGGAACAGACTATTCAACTGTAATTATTGGACACCCTGACCGAACTGTTCAATTGTTACAGTAGTGCTGGAGTGTAAAGTATGAACACTTGGCACATACTGTAGTCATTACACAGTTCGGCTGAACTGTCGGAAAGCTACAGTAGTAGCAGACTGTGAAATATGAACAGTTGGTCATACTGTGATCATTCCATACTCTACCTGAACCCATTCTTGTGACGTTGTGAGCTACATTCCCATTTTTGCGGGCATTTGTTCAATATCTTGCGCCATGGACTATTGTACTTGTACCTGGGTCGAATGAACACAATGTCTCTGTGGCTCTGTGGTTCGCAGGTGCTGGATATAAGTGACCAAGTGACCGACGCGCAAGTCCCGAGCGAGTCAAGGCTCGACGGTTATGTGGCCCGTTTTTCATAGCGCGCAGCTCTGCATCCATGCTCTGAAGTCGGGGGGATGGGTGTTTCCTCCTTCGTCTGAATTTTCCCGCTCTGCACTTGATGCAAGAGGTGTTCACCGGAAGATCCCGAGACACAGCCTCAGAAGGGAGGGAGGGTCTCAGTCACCTTATTTCACTTTTTGGAATTGTTCAGAAGGCTCTGAAAATGCTTTCGAGAGGGTTGAAAAAAAAAAAACTATTTTTTTGGCGGTGCATTTGTTGGTGGAAAGGTCAAGAATTGTGTCGAGAACAGAAAGAATCAGGCCAAAACCTCACAAATTAGTCTTGGTGTGTGCTAGATTGGGGCCAAAACCTTCCTTTTGTCGGCTATTTTGCCGAGGAAATTACCCGATTTGGGTGTGGCTGTGCTCGGCTAAGAGGGAGGGAGGGGGTCGGACACTCTTAATTCACTTTTCCGACCCTGTGTAGGAAATTTTACAGACGAACACCTCTTGATCTGCGTCCTCTTGTCATGTAGCATGAGAATTTGATTGTTAAAATAAGGAATAACGTCTGCATTGGCATTATTGCACTTTCAACCTCGTCGTTCAACCACGTTTCATAGAAGCTTCCCTGCGCCAATTGCGCTCGGAGTACAAATTTGCAGTGAGGCTGTCGGCAGCGGAAGAGCGGCGGAAACAAGCAAGGATGCGATCACCTGACGCTCGCATGGGATCCGATCTCCTCAGCGGCAGGAGCCGAAGATGAGGGAATCAGAGCGGCATTACCGGCAACCGGCTGAGTCGGTAGTGAGCCGATAGATCTCTGGTCAATTCGGAGAGGTTAAGTGGCAGACAGCCTTGGCCGACACCTGCCATTATCCACATCAAGAGGTCAGCGCTTGAGCGATATAAAAGTCGGTGACACAGACTGGATAATTCTATTGAGAAACCCGCCGCTCAGACGACATACAAGCGTTTCCTAGGAATTTCCGTGAAGTTATGGAGCACCCTCAGTTATCAGGTTCTAGAGTATCGATGGTCGGCAAGAAGACCTCGACATCGAGCAGAACATGCAATCTCTGGCGCAAAATGAGGAGAAGGAAAATCTTGTGCCTGGTTCCTTCTAGGCTCAAAGCGAAGTCTCAAGCAGGGTTGAAGAGGGAGTGTAAAAAATTCAGGGTCAGATTCGGAGCCAGACAATTCCCTGAGCAAATATTATGAATCAGGGACTATCACGGTTCTGAACTGAGGGTGATCAGTCGTCTCAAGGAAACTTGAGAGGAACTTGAACAGTAGTTGAACTTGATGCTATAATATTAATCGCGAAGTATTGAAAGGGCGAAGCAAAAAAGCTGAACCCTTGCCCGCGGGAGCACAGAGCAATAATTGACATTCTGATCTTCAAAAAAGCTTAAGTATGCTAAGGGTTTCCCTCCTCCTGCCGAACGCGGCGAAGCTGCCTTATAATCATTGCACATGACTATTCAAAGGGAAGTTGCCGCGCCGTTCAGTCAATCCAGGTCGATGTTAGGTTGATGAGCCTATGGCCCCAGCCTGGGGCCAGCACTGGGCCATCTGGCAGCCAGCTGACAGCCGTGCAAGGCACATTTGTAGCTCGGCACCGGATGCTCATGTTTTAATTCATTTTTCTTTCGGGCCATTCGCGTGAACGAAAAACACCCCACATTCAAGATCTGTCCGAGTCACGTTGCCTGAATGGCCGGATCAATCTGTGTTCACCGATTGCATTGCAAGCTCCGTTCGCGGGGAGTTCAGTGCAATCATTTGCATTCTAGGCTTGGCACCGGTGGCTACGGGCACTACACAAGGTTTATATAGTCATGTGCATTCACTGGGCCAGGTATTATGATCCAGGGGAACGAAACCGCGACTAAATCTCAATCAACGCTGGTCGTTACCATCAGGGGAGTCTACGCATTGTGCGACCCTGGTGCTGGTCGTCTTATGCGCCGCCATTCTGGGGCTGAAAGCCGGTAGGAGGAGAGGATAACCTAAGCACAAGTGCTTATCTTAATTCCCAGGCGTTTCCTTGTCCAAGCCTTCGGTCATGGCACTCATCCTGAATGAAGCCTCTTTCGCCATTACAATGGCTCTTGTGTCGGTCACGTTAGTCCCTCGATATGTATCTGATGAAGCCCCTAGTTCGGAATTTCGGCCGCCTTGTCACGCCATGTCTCTTAGACGCCTTCTGATAGTCAATGCAGTACACAAACTGACCAAAAATGATTGACCGATGCATTTTCGGTCATTTCTGACCCAAATCACTCGAAATAAAATGTAATCAGGGACTTCCATGAGTTTCATGAAGGTATGTACAGTTTAACCCATGCCCCTCCTCCCCCGTTCCCTCGGAATGAAATATTTCGGCGGTTTCTGAAAAATCGACTCTGTAGAATCGTCTGGTATGGTACAATGGTGTACATAGTATCAAAGTACTCGAAAAATAAACCTGATTGACGCTTTGGATTACCCAAATTGAAGGTGTTTTGGGCTCGCAATCCCCGTTGCAAGTTGGCTGTTTTGAGCATTTTACATTGTGGGGGAAGGTGCAAGCAAAGGCACTCCATGTCAGTACCCCGACTTGATCTAGTACTCCAACTGACGGGGAGCTAACAGATATATCACGTTCCCAAAATCGTGGGGCCTCGAGACGAGGCAGTGACGACAGCCACCCCTGGACTCTAGACAAACATATTGACCGGAATTCAGTTCACAGACGAAAGATTGGATTCCCTTCCGGTTCCATGGGCACAGATTGTCTCGGCGGGATGGGGATACATACTGTGGTCGATCATGACGACTACGACGACAACGACGACGATCAATCCATCGCCATACAGCTCATGAGCACAACACTGGGGCTTCCGCAAAAATTACCATATATAGTTGAGTTTCCCGCCTGCAACCGGGTTTCTGAATAGAATTATCCTTCAACTTCTAACCATGAGCCTGGCTTACGTAGTGGTTGCCCGGTGAACGACCCTGTTAGTGTGATTGTAATTTTATTGAAACATCGAATCCATCTATTTCCACAATATGCGCACTGAGCGTGCATTTGCTGAGCTTTCGCGGACTAATGGCAGTTTCGGCCTCATCGAGTGCCGATGTGCCGCCATCAAATTACCATATTCGGTGCTTACGTCAACATCTTCCGGCTTACAAACAGGGACAGCATGTGACGCACCGCCACGTCGACATGTTGAGATCGAACGATATTGCACGGGCACCCAAGAGGGCTCGCACTGGGACAGGAGTCTTGCCATTGCGCATCAACAAACCCCCAGAGATTGACCTTACCTCGATGCCACTGCCAAGCCCAACCGACGACCCGCTGCTCCTCGTCTCGACTAGCGGGAGCAAGCGCAAGAGGAGCTAGCGCCGCATGGGTTGTAGCAGCGGGATCAACAACGGTGACGCCGAAATGCGGGAGGCCGCCCCCCCTACACGTATCTCATTCGACTGCGCTAGCGCTGGCCTGAATGTGCACGGTACGTCCCGCCCCCCTACCTTATTTCTTGTTTAACTATTGCCAAAGACGGCAACGACAAAAGTGATTCGAGCGACCTCGGCGCGTTGTAGGAGGAAGAACAGGATCACAACGCGGACTCAGACGCTTCGATAGACCGTGGGGTCGAGGAGTCTGCATGGACACGCGGCTATTTTCTCGAGTGCTGCTCCAGACGCCGTACGGTAGCCACCGGTGAAACACTGTGCAATACACTTGTTAAGGTCAGCAAAAAAAGCTGCTGTCCTTGTGTCGGAACGGTTCCGACACACTACTGCAGCAGCAGATTGCCTTTCAAATTTTCTTGCCCTTCATTGTATATTGTGGAGACAGGACCCAGTGAGACGGCATTGGAACCGTCCCGACACACAGAAGCAGCGGCGGATTGGCTTTCGAATTTTCTGTGTATTTTTTAATTCACCATGGTCAGCGAAAAAGAAGAGGCGTTGTACC
>JARJLF010002204.1:0-46917 GCA_029378395.1 Mycena leptocephala
ATACGCTGTTCCAAAGTACGCCTCAAGTCTGGTTCAATCCCTAATAGAAATAAACATCATAATTTAATTTGGTAATATGACCTTGCTGAAGCAACATACCCGCCATTGTTTTATATTTATGAAGTACTTTTTCCATTGAGAAAGATTATGGAACGGTTTACTCTGAGTCTTCAACGTATATTCCGCAATGTCACTAGGTCTGTATCTTGATGCGGCTCGTTCTGCATCATAGCATTTAAGAATTTCACGCCTTAGCTTGTTCCAATTCTTTGTTTGATAATGCTCTGATGCTCTAATAAACCCTTGCACATCAGGAGAGCAATAGTCCAATATACTCTCGCACTGATCGTAGGCATCTAAAACCCTATATTTCACCAAGAGTTTATCATAGTGGGCTATAAAATATTCCACTTCCGAATGATGCCCTCGAAAGGTTTTAGGTGCGTCACGACTTCCTCGCATGGGCATATCCCACACTGTTTGCGTTGAAGATCCAAACGCGGGTGGCGTAGCAGACATCCGTGCAGGTTTAATTTCAGGCGATGATGGCACTGAATCAGAAAGATCTGATGCCGTATACTGGTCCTGATCTTCCTCGTCTGTTGTTGGATACATGTTAAACAACCCCGAAGCATGCCGTGAGTAATTAGGCTCTGGCTTGCTTGTAGATTGTCCATCATTCTGATTTGGCGTTAAAACCGGAAATGGCAAATGAGTATCCTTTTCAGGAAAGGTGAATTGCACTGTGGGCGTACCCGCTTCGTGAAAAACTCCTTTCGATGTTGAGGCTTGAGGTGCTACTGGCGTTGGTCCAGAATCACCAAATAAATTCGCTTGATCAAAAGACATATGCATAGGTGCTTTGCCTTTACTATTCATTCGTATCTTGTTATATTCTTGAAAAATTTGCACACTTGATTTTTATTGGAAGAAAAATTCCCTCGCGGTGGGCTCCAATGATGTCAAGCGTATAATTTGTTATACAGGAGGTGCGCCGAATGTAGCTTTAATAGGGTGTTTCTCCCAAGTTCGATATTCCAATATAGAGTGCAAGTTTCGTTAAACTAGCGCTCGTACCGATAAAAATTCTTTTGTGAGTGCAAGTCAGTTTACCGTAAACTACTTATGTATCACGTACTTTCTTTACTTTACTCCTAGCACTCCCACGCGGGTGATAGCGAGCGTTCTTTCTTCTTTAGCGATTACTTCTAATCTCAGCCTTCCGTAAGCCAAGATTCTTCTTTAGCGATTTCGATTACTTTAGCTAACTGAGCGAATCAGTCAACTGTCACTTTACTTGCTTTCTTAACTTTACTTGCTTAGCTCGAACTCAAATCAGCACTTTCGTGATTCACAATTCAATCCCTAACTAAAATTTACATCTGGCTTTATATACTATTTCTACGCTGACTCATTGTGAGTCAGTTGCTAATGATTCATACCTTGACTCCTAATTCCCTGACTCCAAATCCTCTGTGAGTCAGTATAACTTTCCTATGACTCCTCCATGATTCACCTCTGACTCTCTGAATTTATGACTCCGTTGCATTCGTGAGTCATCCTAATCTCTTTCTGACTCTCGCAAATTGACTCTGCGCCATGTGACTCTTGTTATTTTAATTCTATAGTCAGGTGAGAATGAAACATAAACTCTAAAATATTACCTCTTGTCTCCAAACCATTTGGGGACATGACATCGGGAAAGATGATAGCCGATGGGAAGAGCACAACGGGTTCTTAACAAAGGACAGCCTGATTTATGTGCCCCAGACGAGGGGCTATGGCACCGGATTCTGAAGGCGCACCACGATGACTACCTCACTGGACATTCCGGTCAATACCGGACAGCTGAGACAGGCGGGCAGAATGGGTCAACCAAGAAATAGAGCAATACCTGCGAGTGTTCACGAACTTCATGCAGGACATTGGGCCGATTGGCTTTCCTTGGTGGAGTTCAGCTATAACAATAAGGTTCACACCACGATAGGATTCAGTCCATTCTATATGATGCTGGGTTTCCACCTGCAGAAGGGTACAGAGCCCCAGCTCGAGGTACCAACTGAAGCGGCTGACAACTTTGCCAAACAAATGCAACTTGTACAAGAAGAAGCCGCTGTGTCTATGTGCATAGCTCAAGAAACAATGAAGCGCTTCTATGACCACAAACGAGGTGAGGATCCCGGTTATAAACTCAGAGATGAGGTGTATTTGTCGGGAAAAACCTGATGACACACTGACCTATGAAGAAGTTGGATGACAAACAACATGGGCCTTTCAAAGTGGTACAAAGGTTGGATCTCTCTCGTATGAGCTCAAATTGCCAGACAGCTGGAAAGTACGCCTGTCTTCAACACAGTGTTTTTGAAACCGTGGGTGCCTCCAGTAGCGGAACACCAGAAGGCGGTCCCTCTGCCTCCACCAGATGTCATCAACGGCATGGACTTGTACGAGGTTGGAGAAGTGCTCAACATTAAAGTGCACAACCAGAATCTATGGTACTATATCTGCTGGGAAGGCTACCTGAAGGAGGAGTACACTTGGGAATCCTGACACCACCTGGTAGATGCTCTAACGGAGTATTATAAGAACCCGTGGGCCCCTCGAGAGATCCTGAATGGAAAAGGGGGCTGGAAAATGGAGAACCTGCTCCCCAGGCAAAAGAAGAAGCCATGATGCCTCAAGATGCAGCATCCCTAGGGGGGGGGTAATGTCATGGTTTGCTCTTTTCCACATCCCCCAAACTCATTCCAATAACCCAGCGACTACACAACACCCACCGGTTATACCCGGGATGCCCCACTAATCTCCTCTTTCCCTCCTTTGTCCTGCTTTCTCCGATACCCTGCTCGACCCTTGATCGTAGGTTCGAGTTCGGCCTCAAGCAGGTTATTTCAACTTGATCATTTACAACTGCAATCATATTTCAACCCAATCGCAGTTGAAATGTATTTCAATGATGTGACCACATTTCCAACAGACCCTTGATGAGCAGTAGTTGTTACTATGCCTTGCAGTATATATAATTCTAGGATAGTTAGTTAGGTTCTTTACACTATTCTAGTCTATTCCCAGAGCTCAATCTACCACATTATACCTACCTTCTTGTATTGCCCAGCTGCCCACGTTGCAGTAACCTGCAGTGAGGCCCTGTGCTGGCATTCCTAGTTGGTACCAAGAATTATGCAAATGGCACACTGCTAGACTGGCCCACTAAGCAGTTGTGATGATAAGTGACTGTACTGGGCTTGCCTTGAATTGGCCATGTTTCAAGACCTGACCTTACTTTTTCCAGCCTTCACGCACATGACATCTTTTGGCATTACTAGTACATGGAACAAATTCTACGGAATCCAGGACGTAATTCAGCCACAACTTAAGATGTAGAGACTGTACCTATAATGCAATGTTGCAGGCCGTGGTCTGCAACCACAATGCATTAAACACGATGGTCGGCCGTCCGACCAAAAGCCTGTAACCAAAACCCTAACCAACAGAAATATATATCCCCTGGGTCCAGACAAGGGGCACTAACCTAACACTAACCCCTAACACTAACCACTAACCCTAAAATTAACTATGTGGCCCTGTGCGGGCCATAATAGGTGAAAAACAGGCTTATTATGTAACAGTTCTGGCCAGGTATAGTCTTATCAATTTACCAACTTGTGTCTTCTTAGTCTAGTTGGTTGTAGTATTGCCTTTCTTACATGATTAGGTAATCCTGAGGCTTTTGGTTCAATCCCCGAAGCTGCCTTTTCTTTTATTTGCCCTACCAAGGCTTGATTACGGACACATTGCATTGCGGGTATAATCGGCCACACGGCCAACCTCCCACATTAATGCATTGTGGTCTCTGACCACGGCCCTCCACAATGCATTACTGCTACTTTCCTTGGTGCAGCAAGAGCTTGGAGTGCGACAAAAGCACGCTCCCGTTTCTCCGCCTCTCGTGCTTCGTGTTCTGGATCTGGATGACGAAGAAGAAGGGCATGTATGGCTTCTACGACTTCAGCTCCATATACAGGAGCCCAGTGCCAGCGGACCGTTTGTGAGAGGGCATCGACGGACGTGATATTACGGACCCGTTCTGCCAGTGAATTGACAACCTCGTCCAACATCAAAATCTTACCGGTAATAATGTATGCGCCAGGGAATTCCCGCTGAGCAATTGTATTCCGGAGTTTTTGAAGCACATCTTTAGCCTCGAGGATCAGTTCGTCAGTAGCCTTTGCAAGCCGCCGTCGACCAGATTTTATATGTTTGCCTCCGGTGAGGCGTACAGTCTCGACTGGGAAGAGCTCGGGACTGCAATTGTCGCAGCAACGCGCACCCGGAGGAACGGTATACGGTAGAGTGACTGGGAATACTTCCTCTTACTTACAAAAACGCACTCTCGTCTACACTGTAGTAGTTTAGCACACCATTACCACGTACTAGTTAACTAGTAGTACTGCCGCGTAGCCTATATGGCCAGGTACGGCGATCAATAGAACTCCAGTTCCAGTTCCAGTTCCAGTTCTATCCCTAGCCTCCATGGCAGACATAGCCTTCTTGCTCTTTCTCTTGGGTGCTGCTTTTGGCTCTGTGTCATCATTCGGCTCCACTGCAGCGTCCCGATCCATCTGCTCCCCATCGACGGGTTCCACCGGAGGTTCTGGCGTGTCATCAATATCAACATCGTCTGCAGCGTCGCTCTTCAGGATCTCGAGCTCGATTTCGGAGCGCATGAAAGCAGAGCTGGTGATGTAGAGGATCGCTTCCCCGAGCAGATCCGGTAATCGCACACAGCGGCCGATTTTTTGCACAAGGGATAGAAATGACCGCGGTGCTAGCCACAGAAGAACCCGCATGATTCGCTGGAAGTCCATACCCTGCCCTAATTTCAGCGTGAATTCAGGACGATAACTGGATACACACCATTCCTAATGCATCTGTTGTGGACACTCCCCAGAGAAGCCCATTGGCAATGCGCTCTTGTATCAACTCTTTTCTTTCTTCGGCAATGAACCGATGGTAGAACTCGAAGACGTCGGCCGCGATGTTTTCAGGGGCGTTACGACGAAGGAAGTCTTGCATTTTCTCGACCTCCATTCGCCCACCTGCGTAGATCAGGGTCTGCGCAAAGTCCCCGTCACTCGGGTCTTGGGGGAATAATGTCATGAGGTCTGCAAAAGTGTCTTGCGGCTGCTGTAATACGCGCACCGAGAGCGCAATATTTGGCTTCGCATTCGACACAGAAATGCGCGCGCAGTTGGCCCATAGCCGTAGCTTCGACAGGATGTCAAGAATTACATCGCGGGGCATTGTGGCTGAACCCACAACAACCGGGAGTCCGCTTGGCAGCCGACCTAAAAGAACATGCAACTTCGAGAATTCAGGTCTAAAATCGTCGTTTCCCCACTCGCTGATGCAGTGACCTTCATCTATGACTTGGCATATAATATTCTCCGAGAAGGGTTTGCTCGAGAGAACCAAATCATGAAATTTCGACGTGATGGCCATTTCGAGGCTGACGAGGACGATACGATACTTGTTTTGACCGACGTCCTGCAAATAAATTATAAATTATTGTCCCTGATACAGGAAGAAACATACCTTGAGCAGCTGTTCCGGATTTTCACTCGTGGAAGTGATAGCTATGGCGGGCACTCCCTTCTCAGCAAGGCTGGAAGCCTGAGATTGCATCAGGGCTGTGAGCGGGCCAACGACCAAGACTATTTTCTGGCAGTCCTCTTCGGTGTTCCCAGGAGGCCAATAGTAAAAAAGAGAGTACCAATAAGCTAGAGTTTTGCCGCCCCCGGTAGGGATATCGAGGAGAGTGCTGATCCCTTTGAGCACATTTTTGCCAGTATCTGTCTGGTGCGCGTGCAAAGAAGGTACTCCGAAAACTGCACAGAGGTTCTTGGATGCTGTTTCGAGTTTCTCGGGGTCAAGCTCGACCAGCGGCTTGAATGGCATGAACGAGAGTAAGGGGCTAAATCGGGTGATCGGCAGATGTAAATGGTGTATAGCGGAGTCCCATCACACTTTCAGCTCTGATAAACAATAGATAGACCATTTGAATACATTTAGAACAAATCTGTCTCCTTGAAATTTTCATGCAAGAGGTTTGAATTTTCGATGAGGCGAAATTTTTCTAAGTCAAATCTATGGACATCGGCAACTTCCGACCGTACTAGCTACCGGTTAGATTGTTCCAGCCGCTTCGCCATCAGCCTTTGATCGACTGTCATCAAATGCCCATCGGCGAGCGGTTGGTTCGAGCCTACACAATTCCTCAATTTCAAGGCAATTTTCAAGCCCAAATATCTCCCTCTCAAGTCCGAGGTCACCGTCAAGCCTAGCCTCACTTCAAACGCTCGTCACCGAATAGTACTTACCTCAGGTTCGAAACACTTCACAGCTCGACCAAATTACTTCAAGACATCCCCTCAATTCAAGTCGTCTTGAGTTGCTCTCTATCCCGCAAGTCCCTAGCTTAACTTGCGCAACCTGAATCCTCTTCACAGACTTGGTACGCCTTGCGATGTGAACTCTGCCTTCTGTCCGGGTCCCCGCACTATGTAGTATGCATGTCTAACTGCTTCCTATGTCACGTTGCAATTATATTATTTTTTGAATCCTATTGTTACTTGTGAGAGCAGTGGAAAGCAGCAGCAAATGAACTAATTTGCGTCGCAACATACAGATGCTCGTAAGCCCTTATATTCACCCGTGAGATGGACAATAAATTGTGAGACTCGTGAACGTCACACAGGTTGGTGATCGCTGCTGAGGATTGTGAGGATTGTGGTGATCGTAAGCGCTTAGATTCACTGACAATTTTTTTCCAGATTTGGTGATGACTGTAGTTCAAGTTCAACATTGGACTATATGCTTTCTTCATGCCTGACCCTAGCAAAGCTTGAACTGGCCACTTTATAAGCATTCAACTTTGTACGGTACATGACCATAGAAATGATATTTACTGCACACGGGATACACATTTGAAGACTAAGAGCATGTGAAACAATATTTACTCCAAGGACTTGTATCAATGAATGAAACACTGTCCTACTAGTACTACTAGTATAATGGTTGTGTATCAAATATTTGACAAGCTGTGGGTATACAAGTTGCCCAATGCAGCAGCTGGGCCGGACTCTAGGTATCCCGATCTTTTGACTATTTTTGGAATATATCAGCAGAAACACAAACTGAGACAGTTCCACGTGCAGGAAATATATTATAGGCACTATTATGTTTATATTATGACCATTAACTCGAAAACAATTTTTTTTCAGTGGCATCAGTGAAGGTGTGACGTGACATGGGGCGTCAATCTTCGCCCAATGGGTGTCACACGGGGCGGCAACGGCGTCAAGTGGCGGCACTGGTGTCACGCTGGTGTCACTTTCACTGACCCCGTCCTAGGTGTGTCGGTTTTCCTCTTTCTATTACTTGTTTATTGATCATTTATCGAAGTCATTGATTGGCGTCATGGTGCCCAGTGTCGCTGTCAAGGACGGGTAGATGGTGGCCACGTCGAAAGTGACCTCGGCAGATAGCAGCGGGTCGTATAGCCACGGGAGGACAGGCCTTCATGCAAGTTCCATGTAGCTACTTTTCATTGTGAATATAGAATGTTTTCTATGTTTATGAATCAATACAGAGTTTGCGCAGAGCCACCAGTCTAATTGGTGGCTGCTCTCTCCGGTGTGCAGGACAGTCATTCAGCTTTAGCTAGCCACCATGCAATCCTCTCCACAGGGCTATATATGGCGGCTAGAAGACCCCGAGAGATGTGCTGGCTGCAGAGAAAAGATAGCCACCAGTTGATCTGGTGGCTCTGCACAAACTCTCTAATGCAATCTAGATTGTCAACGTGAACTGTGGTCAGAAGTAAGGTTCTGGAGACCTTCTGGTGCCATAACTGATTATGGCATTAGGCGTGTCATTATGCTGCCAGATGCAATTCTGGCGGCATGGCACGCTTGGTTGATCTGGTGTCAGACCAGCCAGACACGTTCTGTTTTGCTGATTAGTAGGTGCTACAAGTACTGTACCAAGTTGTAGGGGAGTAACGGTCACGGTAATGGGCTGCCCATTGTGTTGCCTTTTTTTCGAGTGGTCACAGTCACGATGAGGTTGGTTGCCTTGAAAAATCGTGACAAGAGGGGAAAAAAATATGATTTTTTCTCCAGAGCTGCTGAAGAAGCTCTAATGACTCCAGTAGTTTCATGGAACAGATTATCCATACGACAACTCCTTCAATTCAACTCGGTTCCCTCGATAATGCAACCAAAAGCCTTCATGGTTGCTTCTTCAGGCAACGGTCATGCTCACGGTGGTGCCTGTTTCCAGAATATTACATTTACATGTGTAATCACTCTCGAGGCCATGGGAGGGGTAGAGGAAATCTGGGCATCATAGAGCCACTCAGTGGACTTTTATCACCTCCTCAGGCCACCTAAATACCTTAATTAACATTCCCATACTTGTGTTGTTTTAGATATTATCCTGCATCCATCGTTTATGTTCAAGCCAGTGGGATCAATGGCAGTGACAAACACCAACATACTGCATAGGGTTGATCTTTGATGGCGCTTGACAGATCGCCCCTTGTGTCCAGCTGTTTAGCGTATTTGGCTGACAGGCGACCCATCAACCAAGTATTATCCAGGTGCATGTGATAAAGTAAGCGCTCGTCACAGAACACATGAAAGAGAAAGGGTGCGGAATCCTTGTCGTTGGACAGAGGGTTCTGTGTGTGGGGGGAAGAGCTTTTGGCTCTTCTGCTCGGCCACCCTTTGGGTGGCTGTGGGGCTGCTTGAGAACTCGGTGGGAGGGCGTGCAGGGCACAACCTGACTCCACGCGACGACAAGATGATCAGCGGCTCCGAGCGGGCAAGCGTGGGCTCTGAGCGCACAGCTGAGTCTCAAACAGAGACCGGGGAAAGTGCTCACGGCACAAACCCAACTCAACTACCCCAGAGCAAAGCTCACCCCAGTTGGGTTGCGCCTGCAGTGCGAACCCGACTCACCGTATAATAGTAAGGGTAAGCGGTTAAAGGTCGGCGTCGGGCTCCACGATGGTGATACCGTTGGTGCCCAATTGACAGCTCCGAGAAGTACCAGTCTGCCTACGGCAACAAGCCCACCTTGTTAGAACGGCGTAGGCAGACTGGTCACGAGTCTACGCCACGTCTGCTCCTGCAAAAGCACCCTCAAACACGAAGGGACAGAACCGAACGAGTTGGCATCAAGGGGACGGTCAAGAGGCAAAAAGGTATAAAAGGATAGCAGAAAAGGGTGTTGTAGTCAGCCAATTTTTGGGGCTTAGTTCTCCCCCACCACCCGTACCCCCACCTGTGCAACTAAGCCTCGCTCACACCGAGTTGACCACATCCTCACTTCCCTCTAGCAGGGCATTTCACTCTCACACCTCCTTTAGCAAGGTCCCAACTCATCGGACCCCAAGTCATATCATTGTGCTTCCCCATAATAGATCACCAACTTTGCGAGCTTCACGCTCTGTAGAAGTTGGCCTGGGAGAAGCCATATTGGTTTAAATTGCTGTCTGCAACCCAGTGTCACGACCGGACGTCCCATACATTCGACTGACCAGCACCAGCCGGTGTCGCTGTCACTTGCTTTATAACCATCAAACATTGTATTACAGCCGATGTCAGTACCGAAGGCGCGAATCAGAAAATTGCCGTTTTGGGCATTTTCTGATGTCCGCGACCGATTTGTCTATATCTCAATGAGTTTTGCACGGATTGACTTGAAACTTGGATAGATAATTCGGGCTAATTCAGCCGCAATTAGTGATAGAGAGACATAAAGGAAAATATTTTATCGTGCACTATATGTCACACTGGGTTTTGCGGGCAATAGACCTTGGCTACATAGCTGGAATCCTGTCCAAATGACCTAGATTTTTGGGAGGGGGTACTAATCTATGTATTGAATGAAGTGATAAAGCTAAAATTATGAGGAATTTATTTCCTGCCCTTCCTGTCTCATTCGGGGGTGTGTTTTGGGTAGCAAACAAAGAATGGCTCTAGGTATGTAATGTATTCATAATTTGGCTCTATCATCTCACTTAGTACACATATGAATGCCCCCCCCAAAAAATTCAGCTCATTCAGGCCAGATTTGGGCTCTGCATTCAGGATCCATTGCTGGAAAAGCCTGATATGACAGATGGTAAACAACAAAAGATTTTTTCAGATATCTCTCTATCACTAATAGCGGCTGAATTATCCCGAATTATCTAGCTACATTTCAAGTCAATCTGTGCAGAAGTCACCGAGATATAGGCAAATCGGTGGCGGGGATCAGAAAATGCCCAAAACGGCAATTTTTTGATTCGCGCCTTCGGTACTGACAACGGCTGTAAGCCTTCCACCTTTGTTGGGAACATTGGGGAAACGCGAGGGAAGGATCACAGCATAGGCATCGGATTTACAGGAAACAATGCATCGTTCACTCGAGCTTGTGACCTAGGACAGGTAACTATCACCCCCACACCCATTTACGGCTAACAGCAGGTACCCCCAACACGAATCCACGGAACGTACACCTTGTGCAATCCCGTGCAACACTCTCACTCGGACCACGCACATGTCCCAATCCTACATCCCCACTATCCTCCAACGTTAATTAACCCCTAGAGGCTGAACGTGCTGTCTATTTGATAAAACAAATTCTCATAGCAGCACCACGGTCCTTATCACAACTGGAGCCCACCACAAGGGGTTTTTACCGTGGATTTTAGATGGAGAAGGACACTAGACCGTGCCAATACATCGGTGAACACACCCTCACGAAATTTGCGCAGCAGAAGAAACGTACTCCAGGAAATAACCCTTGCAGAAAACGACCCAACCACCTCCGTATCGACAGCTCCCACAGCACTCGTACCCATCATCCAGTAACCACCGGAGGAAGAATCACCTTTTACTTCCCTTCCATCTTCACCTGGGCCTACTTGGAGGATGGGCTTATTGTTTGGGACGATGAGAGTTTGACGCCAGCCGATGCTAGCTCGTTCTGTGTTCTCGACGATGAAATCATCGATGGGTGTCTGCTCAGGCCAAAGAAGACAGCAGTAACGACTGCTTATTTCAGAAATGCTGAGCGCCTCGTTGCCCAGGACCAACGCCGCGAGACGAAGTATTATGAGGAGCGCCAGGAGAAGAACAAGAAGAAGGCTCAGGGACCCACCTTGGCTGATGTTCAAACCAAGGAGGGTAAGGCTGACTTCACTCGAAAGTGCAAGGTGCTTCAAGACGCGGCTGCTACTCGGAAGCAGAAGGTCCTGGAGGGCTCTGGCACTGGCGCTGGCAAGGGTTCTTCTCACAACATGAACCAGGACTAGTAGGTTGCTTTGGTCATCAACCTGGAGGGTGGGTGTAATGGTGTGCTCCTGCACCTTATTTTCTTTTCTCTTTCATTGCCGCACACATTCCTTATTTGTCTCATTCACACACTCCTTATTCCCATCTGTTCTCCTTGATGCCTCGGTCGCATCTCATACCCATCTCAACCATCACACTCTTTATTCACATGTTACCTACCTACTATATAAACTACCAGTGTACGTAGCTAGACTCTTGGTCAATACTATCATTATGCCACTTGTTGCGACCACTCACAACTTTTACTCTCTCTCTCTAACTCTTGTGCACTGGAACTAGCCCTCGACCTCTAGCCGAGAGCTCTCCGTTACAGTCAGGGAGAGTCCTGTCATTAGCTGTTGGATTGATTAGTTGGACTTTGTGGTCAAGGCTTAAGCTGTTACTATAAAAATGAAGGAAACATCCCTAAACAAGGACAAGTTTAGGTCTGCACTGGAGAGACCTGCAGTAAAGAGAATTCCAAAGGAAGAAGCAGCTTGCCTCAATATAGCAATTGGAATAACCATTGCTGAGGATATTTTGTGAATACCAAGGACAAACTCTGCCCTGGAGCGATAGAACTATCCTTAAAGTCACTACCTTCTTGTATCCGTCTCATACAAATGTTCATCCAACGCCGTGGTGAAAGATAACTGCTGTAACTTGCCAAGTGAAGTGCTGCGGGGACTTTGTTAGTGCCTCATAGTACTTGTTTCATTGTTAACTGTACAATCCAAACCTGTTGGCCACATACTACGGTCTGGACCCGAACTCACCAAGGATTGCGCTAGTCTTTTGGGAGTGATAAGATATTGTTTGTGTGGTTTTAGTGTTGTTTCTACAACACACTATAACTAGCATATTCAACACGTATATTAAGTGCACCATTCAACGGAAGGAGGATGGGGATGGGCGGAGCACCGAGGAGGCTGCAACAGGTGCACAGAATGATGCACAAGACGATGACAGCATGTCCTTCCTTGCTGAGATCGACCTCTTGGACACTGCCTCCGACTCGTATATTCCCTTCACTGTAACCACGCCAACCAACAGGCAGTGGACGCAGATGCAGAAGCAGAGGAAACAGAGCCGAGCCTGCTCCCATAGATGTATAATCAGGTCTGATTTGGGCATATCAGGTTGAGTCAGGCCATCAGGTTTTATGCAGACTGATAAGGGTCAAAAAATATATTATAATATTGGATCAGACCTGAGATAGGCCTGATAATGGCTCAGACAAAATCGGACCAAATTACAAAACTACTACCCTCCTTTCGGAGGTTCTTGAGTGGTCATTGCTACAAGGTTTGAATCTCTTTTTTTGTTTTTGTTTTTTTGGAGTGTTTGGAATAATGAAACTTAGTTTGCAGAAGCATTCAAAGCTCATCTGCTTGTGTTGCTGGTTTGTTAGCCAGTCGTTGCCGGTGAAGTTGTCCAGGAGGAAATGCCATTACGCCCATTGTTCTCCAGTGTTGTCATGATTCAGCATGCCTCCAGCCTTTTCTCGCTCAGTTCAAACATTAAATCCCGGACACCCCGGGCTATCAAAACGACCAAGACTGGGCAAATATTGAAGCATATTTGTAACCAGGGACAAGACAACACATGCGGAATAACCAACCAGGGACTATTCATATTCTTTATTGGAGATTCAGGGTTCTTCACAACCCCTCCTGGCGATCAAGACTTGGAATAACCAACCAGGGGTTATTCAATATGTCTTCACACCAAACCAAAATGACAATCAAGACATCCCGATTGTCTGCTACCACGATCGAGCACCTAGGAGCATTCAATATTTCATGCAGAGTCAGTCATCAGTTTCAGGGGATACACTATATAAACTTGGTAGAATCTACGTGTACCTTAGATTCTACCTCGTCTAATATTGAGTCTACTTTGACCTGACAACAGCACAGCGCTTTCTCATCACGACTACACACGCAGGCTGCACACATATTCTCTTCTCCTTGAGATTACCTTGAGTTCAGTGTTCAGGCGGTTACTCTACCGCCTCCAAGAGTTCCTTGTAATGTCCCACCTTGACGGCTACAGCCAAACTCCCCTTTATAGACCGGGTTGTTCAGTGCTGCCCTCTTGTTGCTCACTGCGATCACTTATGCCCGGTGTGATGATGACTGCGCCTCTGCTAGGTGCCGATAGGTGGTGGTGGTAAGGGCAAGTAGAGAGTGTTCGTCCTTGGGGGAGATAATGGTGTCGCTGCGCGAGACTGTGGTAGCAGTAAAATGTGTGTGGTTTATTTAGAGGATTTTGATACGCCCCAGAGAATATCTGGTCGTATGGTTCGCTATTCTAATATACGGAGGAGAATCCGCCCAAAGTCTAGCCTTCCCTGAATTTTGTAACACGTCCCGTTCTACAATCCTGTCGAGGAGCAGACGACTGTTTAGATGTGATGCGGTTTCCGTTGTTATAAACGCTATGGGGCCGTTCTCGGTTCTTTTGTATACAGCTACCCTTGGTCCTCCGACCTCTTCTGGGGTGCTTCGTGCGCTGGGAGACCCTAAACTTGTTTTCAACGACTCCGCTCCTGTCTTCCATTCCGTTCTTTCCAAGTCTGTTCCCTACTAAATTCTCTACAAATTGTCTTCTTCTTTCCGTTCGCAAGTTCTAACGAGCGGAGTCGGCTTCTTGAGAGCTGCGATGAAGGTCGATACCCATTCCGTTCGATGTGAGCGGCGGGGAGTTATACAACTCGAGCGATGACTGGCATGGTGCTCGAGAACGCTGTTATGTCAAGCGGTCCGTACAGCAGCGGACAATCCAAGGGCGGTGGGTCGATGTTCTGCCAGGCGCAGCCCTGGAGACCTTGTTTTGTAGTTGGTGTACCCTGGTGAGCGGTACTTGCGTATCACTTAAGATGCGCTGGTAGTTTTAGATGGGAAAATTAGATGTCTTTATTCGTAGCAGCGTCTCATATTTATAGGAAATTGACCCCTAGCACTGCCTTCTACACGTTCCTCTTGTCCTTCTCCGACTCATCGCATCCCATTCCCTAATTGGGACCGCCACATGCTCCTTGACTGGTTCCGTCCGTCTTTGTGACTCGAAAGAGGTTCCCACTCCGTTCCTGTGCTGCGCATGGGAAACCCGCTTGACGAACACATGGCGCTCCAGTTTCCGCTCTCAATTCTTCATTCCTGGAAGCTGTGCGCGAATTCTCCGCTCGCCAAACGCGTGCTCCTTTAGTCGGGAAGGATTTCCGCTCTCAGCTCTATGTTCCTGGAGGCTGTGTGTGAGTTTTCCGCTCTTTGGACACATGCTCCTTGTGTCGGGAACGGTTTCCGCTCCTAGTTCCATATTCCAGAACCTATGCGTGAGTTTTCCGTTCCTTAGATCTCGTCTTGGTTGGCCGTTCTTCCCTGATCTTGTTCTCCTTATTCATTTTGTTGGTACTCTTCCTGACTTGAACGACCTATTCCTTCTTGAAGGCTGCTCCACGAGCTTCATAACCATATCCTACTCGATTTTATTTCGTTCGGCGCCTGGCTCGGCTTTGCCGGCGAGGCGAAGCGGAGCGAGGCGAGGCGGAGGTGAGGCGAGGCGGAGGGGAGCATGAGGCTTGTGCGAGTGGGAAAACCAAAGGGGCGCGCAGAGTCACAAAGTCGGGTGCACAGCAGGAAAACACAGGGCGGCGCACGTGCAAGCGGGAAAAACGGAAGGGTGCACAGACTCCGAAATCGGCGAACGGCCGTTGTATGTGAATCATATTTTACGCGCGCCGTTCGCTTTCTTTCTTGGGTGTGCGTTTAAGTTGGCTAAGTGCTCGCAAAATTGGCGAGCGGCATTGCAGATAATCAATATTTATGTGTGCCGCCTTTTCCTGTTAGGTTGGCTTTTGTTATGGTGTGTACGGGGTCAGAACGTTGCTTTCTTGCGCGACAGATGTCTGTTCGCTGGTAGCCGATTCACGTTGAGGCGCTCGCTTTTCCTGCTGCGTTCGGTCTGTGTGTGTCCCAATGTGTAAGGCGTCAGATCGGAAATGTGCTCTGTCCTTATTTGGCGATGCCGTTTCCGCTTCATATGTGCCGTTCCAGAGCGATCACAAAGTGATGGCTCACACCGGGGACATCAATTTCTTGTCATTGCCACACTTGCCGCGGTTATTTCTTCACCATTTCTTCGTCAATCCACAACTTTTGGGACTCGTTCTGATCCCCCGATGCTGGGTGTCTGTCTGTGATGCTACTTGATGGCTATGGCCTCACTACTCTCTTTTACACACTAAGGAAAGCACAACTACTTTTTTGGGTCAGCCATACTCAGGGCCACCATTGCAGTACATAGTACCACCATGCCGTTAGTCTAGAAGCTTGCAGATTAATTTTCACTATCCAATCCTTCATTCTGAGAGGTATTCCTAGATTTTATCCATTCATCTCTGATAGCTCTGCAGGCCATTATCTCAAACCACCCAATTTCGGTCTCTCTAATAGTCAGATTTTTTGGAGGAGCTACCAGCGTCTTGTAATAGAGTTGGGTAGGACCCTTGATGATTGGTTGGGAGGTCAGATACCAATTTTGGAATTTCAAAAGATTTTGTCCGAACTTTTGGATTACCCCATCTCAAAGATTTTGTCCGAATTCTGCCTCTACTGAGACAAAAATCTGAAAATTTGTCCAAACTTGCATCTGACTGTCAATCTTTTCCGACCAAAAAGGCCCCCGAAACTGCTTAAAAAACCAAAAACTCTCGTGCATAGTCCATTGCTTGACACAGTGTTCATTGGCTTGCATCATAAAGGACGTCAAGTAAGATAACCAGTAAGGTAGGACAACATTGTTTGAATATTGAGCTAACAATAGATCTGGTGTCCGAACTTTGAATCTGACCTCTTGCCATTTTCCAGAGGCTTTGTCCGAACTTCAATCCGACCTTGACTGGCTGATATGGAGATTTTGTCCGAATCAGGTATCTGACCTACCAACCGATAATCAAGGGTCCTAGCTGGGTGCTCAGTTATGTCATGATTCGGCACGCCTTCTACTTTTCGAGCCCAACTCAAACATAAAACCCTGGACACCCCGGGTTACCACAACAATGGCTGCGCAAATAATGGAGCATATTTGCAACCAACAACAAGCGGAATAACCAACCAGGGGTTATTCATATTCTCTATTTGAGATTGACAACGATCAAGACTCGGAATAACCAACCAGGGGTTATTTGATATGTCTTCACGCCAAACCGAAATGAACGATCAGGATACCCCGATCGCCTGTTACCACGATCAGACCTCTAGGAGCACCCAGTATTTCATAAGGAGCCGACCATCAGTTTCAGGAAAAATAGTATATAAACTCAGTAGAATCTACATGTACCTTAGATTCTACCTCATCTAATATCAAGTCTACTTTGACCTGACAACGGCGCAGCGCTTTCTCACCACGACTACGAATGATGCTCATACACACACCATCTTCTCCTCGAGATTTCCTCGAGTTCGGTGACCAGGCGGTTACTTCACCACCTCTCCAGAGGCTCGCAATATCCCACCTCAACAGCTACAGCCAAACTCCCCCTTTAGAGTCGGGTTGTTCAGTGCTGCCCTCTCATTGTCTATCGTGACCACTCACAACCGGGTTATTTGACTATCATCCCAGCTGGGTTATTCACTGTCCTGCCAATGCCAGGTTGACCCAGGGCTTGTCTTGACATTTGCCAGTGCTTGGGACACAGCTCCTAGCCTGCCTATTAAGATAGGGCTATGGAATTGTCTGCTGCCTCAGGTGGAAACATCTTGGGCCTAGGGTGTGACACGGGTGGTACCGCGGGTGTCACGCTGTCACACCGCACCCGTGACCCGTGACACCGTACCCGTTTCCCACGGGTACGGGTTTTTGCGGTAATTTACCGCAGTAATCTTTCTACACCTGCAGGTGTCTATACCACAGTATATACTGTGGTTATTCAAACAGTATTTTACATTTCATCCAAATCTATGATCTGTATTAAGGTATACTATGTTATAAAGTACTAGGAGGTGAATAAAATGGAGTGTAACTAATTTTTGAGGGTTATATTGCACTGAAATGTTTTCATCATATGAGAGGAACCTGGTTCCTAGTCACATGGTCAGCCAAAAAAAATCAGAATACGGCGATGTACTGTATCAGAACTGTCCCACAGTATTACATGGCACTTTAGTCTACTTGGATCTCCCATTTCTTAACATTTTTAGAGCTTTCTGGGGGTCTCAAGTTCAATTTTCAACACCCGCAGTTTTTTTTGCACTTTACGGGTACGGGTTGCAGTATTCGCGGTATTGAAAAATCTAGGTACCACATCCGCACCCGTGGCACCCGTACCCGTAATACCGCGGGTATACCCATACCCGTGTCACACACTACTTGGGCCCCATACATGGACATAAACTTGGCACACAGCACAATTCTTTGCACCTTTGGCACCTTTGTCGCAACCTTCGCCAGTGCTTGGGATGCAGCTACTACCAAGCCTGTTAAGATAGGGCTATGGAATTGTCTGCTGCCTCGGGTGGAAACCTCTTGGGCCCCATACATGGGCATAAACTTGGCACACAGCGCAATTCTTTGCACCTTTGGCACCTTTGTCGCAACCTTCGCCAGTGCTTGGGATGCAGCTACTACCGAGCCTGTTAAGATAGGGCTATGGAATTGTCTGCTGCCTCGGGTGGAAACCTCTTGGGCCCCATACATGGGCATAAACTTGGCAAACCACACAATTTTTTGCACCTTCGCCACAACCTTCGCCACCTCGGGATCCCACTAAAAGTGCTGCTCAACTGCTTGATGATGTATAAACTCATTCCCTGCTTCAGTTGAGCATACACAGGGCAAACAGTTTGATTTCCTGCACCTTCACCACCCTTCAGCACCTCTGCCATAACCTTCGCTGCCTCGGGGTCCCACTAAAAGTGCTGCCCAATGGTGATGATGCATAAAATTGTTCACTGCCTCAGTCGGGAACCTCTTGGCTCCAATACATGAGTATGCACACCGCAAAAACCATGTGTTTTTCTGCACCTTCAGCACCTTCACCGCCTTGGGATCCCATGTCAACCAAGCTGCCTTACAGGACACTTGTGTATGCCAATGACACCATCACTGCCTCTGCATGGTGACCTTCTGTGACACCTTTGGTGATCCTTGGTGACACCTTCTGTGGCCTTCCTGGCCCAGTCACCTTGTTATTTAAAGCTGTAATTTCTTTCACCGAATTCATTTCTTGTGTTTCCATTATCCACTGTTGCCCATCCAATGAGTTTGACTGACCAATTCTCATTCATAGGTTGATTTAAGATAATTTGGAGGTCTATTCAAGAGAATCTGATCTATTCAAGGAATGGAAGATGGTACAGTCGACAGAGCATGCATGCAAGCCCATGAGAATGATGCCTTCTCGAAGTTGGATGCCCCCTGCATTCTGTTCGTGTAGTTGAACACAATTCATGCAATATATCTGCCAATAACTTGTTGAAGGCCACGTACCAAATGGAGGAAGGTCACGCAGGGTGCAAGAAGGTGGTTGGAGGTTGGATTGAGCTTTGTGCCGGTGGTCTGGATGCACAGAAGCTTGCTCAAACAAGTTGACCCCTATACACAGGGGGCATGCCCCACTGCTTAAATTCCATAAGCCGCAGACGCTTATGAACAGCAGTTTGCTCGCTTATTGATGACTCGGAGAAATTGCCGCGTGTTCCCCTCATGTGCATGTGCAATGCACATTGATGTGTAGTGGGTTCAAACTGTAAGGCTTGTTTTGAGTCTACAAGAGGGTATTCGTCGTATGCATGCCCTGGCGGGAAATAAGGTGAACAATTGTGGTAAAGACCCTAATCCAACGGTCTGATCCCTTGAGGATCTCGGATAGAGCTGAGACGTTCTCCACTCTTGTATATCTGAGCTCCGACTCTACCAGACATTCTAGTAGAGTAGAGATAGGTGAGGATGTTGTGAAACGTGAAAGGTCGTTCTATGGCGCTAATCATAGAGTCATAAGAGTTGATGGTGTCGTAGATAAGCTATATAGGTCGCCTAATGCGCTGTTCCTAGTCTCGGAGAGTCTCGACGAGTACAAGGATTGGTGCACAAGGTGATGGTTTGGGATAAAGTGTAGATAAGATCAGGTGACCTATGTACATGTGACTTGTACACCGCCAACAGGCCGACATGTGGCCAGCAGGTGTCCGAGACATGCCGACAACATATCCGGTACAGCTGGCCACCAGCCACTTTACGGCTGGCTGCCAGCCTACGTTAGTCTCTCTAGACAGACGCTTTATCGTTTCTTAGCTCGTACCTCGCTCGATAAAGTCTGTTGGTTACCGCGTAAATTAGCCGGCGGCCTGCGTTATTATGTAAGATTGTGTTAGCCGAGCTCACGTGAGTGTGCCCTCGACACGACTGAGACACGGTGTAAACCGCTGGCAAACTTCAACACAATTCCAAACTGCAAGAAACTTAACTTGACATCTTGGATGAACCTCTGGTACATTTGCGAGTCGTTTCCAGCCTGAAAAGTGCACAGCCAATATCTTTCTCCAATTTCAGGCTGTTTCGTTCGGAAGGGATCCAGTTTATCAGAGAGTACAAGGTGATGGCTCAAGAGTTCAACTTACATAAACTGGAGGCTACCCCGCTGAGTCCGGCGATCTGAGAAGATGAGGGACGCGTCGAGACGCGTCTGGTGAAGTGCTTGTTTGTGCATGCATCTATGATGGTTACATAATAACGCAGGCCGCCGGCTATTTGACGCGGTAACTAACAGACTAAGCCTACGTCGCAAATGGGGCCCAGTTCGCCTGGCATCCAGCTGGGTTCAGTATCTGCCCCACATCTGGGCTATCACCTGGCCGAAGTGCGAAGCAAAATTTCACTACCAACCATTCCAGTACACTTCATTAAAAAAAAGGGCTCACCACAGGGATGCCAATAAACATAGATATATTAACACACATACTACAAAGTCTTCGTACATTTGGGCAGAGTCCCCGTGGTCACAGAATAGCGAAGAAAAGCTGTATCGAGAAAATGCATTAGCCAAAAAATACAGCGCGCGCGGGAAGAGTACTCACAAATGCCCCCGGAAACCCTAACAGAAGTCACAAACGAGCGAAACCAAATATACCGCAGATTGTCGAGTCCAAAACTCCAGAGCAGAAGATGGTCTTGAAATTTGAGGCAAGCTTGGTGAAAAAAAAAGTACTTGAGATATTGACTTGAGGAGCCTGAGGTGCTTGAGGACTTGAGGGTCCAAACTTCAGTTCCTTGAGAGATTGAGAGCTATTGAGGGACTTGAGGGCTTGGGATGCGTGGAAGCGTTTGAGGGTTTGGCTTGAGAATCTGGATTTGAGGAGTGCCATTAGGATTAGGTATCAAGAGTAAAACAGAATGGAAGAGTCTTCGGTGGAGCAGCCCGGAGGAGGGATCTGAGGAGAGAGAGAGCGGGCATGATAGTGGGGGAAAGAGAAAGACGAACATCGGCTGATTTCTCATTGACGTGATCATGATGTCGCGTGCAACGATCAAGATCTGATGTCCGCCCTGATCTTTGCTTTCTACATAACTACGAGGCTCAGCCTGGCTCAGCGCCGGCTTGAGGCTTTCGGAGATTGTTGAAAATGTGCTTCCCAAGAAAAAGTACGACGAGGTGCAAAAAAGAAAGAAACATTAATGCCCTATAATTATTTATGATTCATGCAACCGGACAGTGGACTCCTTCTAGAGGTCCCCGCGCTGCCCAAACTCGTCCATAAAGATTCGGAATCATTCTCCAATTTTCTGGGGTAGTGTCTACTCTGAATTTTCTAGTATTCCTTCCAGCTGTTGAAGAAATCTGGTAGCCATGCGTGTGGTCAGCTGTGGTCAGCTGTATGATACCTGGTTACAAGGTGAGCCCCGCACCAGGCGAGTGACAGCTGCCACCAGCTTTGCCTGCAGCTTCCCGCTGGCTGACCCAACCGGGTAGCAGCAACATTCTGGCACTTTGGCGGTGTAGCTAAAGAGTATCCAAAATAGGTAAAAGAATCCCTTACACAAACCTGCGTAGCAGCATTCTTTTTGACATACCACATTTACAGCTGTTTGCAAAGCTAATGGCACTCCCGATCATTTTGTAAATAAAGAGCAAAATAAATGGGCCAGATTGCCATCCTCATTTCTCACCGATTTCTCAACCGATTTCCTTGAAAGTACTAGGTGCGTTTGAAAGCGGCGATGTAGGACTTTTAGGCTGTATCCCTCGCCCTAGGTAACTCAGAGAATACAGGTACCCTAAAATTCGTGTTATGGGTGAGATGTCGAAACTTCAACTGGACAGTGTGCACTCAATTCTGAATCGATTTCTATGACTCTGGACTCGTTCGGATTACGAGATCAAGGCATATCTCTTCAATATGTTACATTTTGGTCCTACTTTGAAACAACCTGCCAGGAATGAATTCTAAGCCCCGGCCGGTAATTCCATTCTAGCGGGTGCCAGCCATGTATGTTTCATTTTAAAACAAAATACAAATGATTGCCGCAATTTCAGCTCCCAGAAACAGTCAGGTACAAGCAAATCGGCCCACTGGTGACCGAGAAATGGCCGTTAGCGCATCTGGTTCTAGCCAGAGAACCGGAATTGTCGGTCATTCAAGGTGGCTAATTTCCTTAGCTAGTCGGGTACAATGTGAAAGCCCTACATCGCCGCTTTCAAACGCACCTACTTTCAAGGAAATCGGTTGAGAAATCGGTGAGAAATGAGGATGGCAATCTGGCCCATTTATTTTGCTCTTTATTTACAAAATGATCGGGAGTGCCATTAGATTTGCAAACAGCTGTAAGTCGATATTTCTCAAGGTCGGAGACACTCAGACCAAAGATAGAGGAACAAGTCGTACCTGGAATGCTTTGAACTTGACCTGCTATGCCAGTCAAGAATTTTTCATCTGCAGGATAGGGGCTATCTCGATATGGATAGGGAGCGGAGTTCGAAATTGGATCTTACGAAACTTACGTCCACGATTGAATCACGTCTCACTGGCAATCGTCCCACCGCACCAACTCGATGAAGTTCCATAAGCCATCTAGCATGAATGCACCTTGTCTCATTAATATTCCCCCGGAACTTCTCTCGATCATGCTCGGTTTCTTTGACGCGAAAACCCTTCTGGTGTGCTCCGCTGTAAGCCGAATCCGAATTCCTGTTCCTGGACTTGCCTGGCTCAATAGATACTTTCGAGGTCTGCACTTTATGGCATGAAACCGTCAAAAGCACTTCAGAGCTGCAATATACAATCGAGCTATTGGCAGAAGGCATGGTCCGCGGTGATTCGAGCTCGTTCACATGCACCGAGGCGCTGAAGGCGTTGCGTGACCGCCGTCGTGCATGGAGAAACTTAGAATGGACGTCAAAGACCGTCGTCCAAATTGCAGCCTTCGATTCTTGTGCCTACGACCTTGTCGGCAGTGTTTTTGCACAGCTGCCGCCGGGACCGAATTTCCTCAGCATCTCGTTATCCCGCCTCGTGGATGAACCGGAGAATGCGAAAAGTATTCGTTCAATTGCCTTAGATATCGAGGACGCCGAAGATTTTAGGATCGACCCATCCCAGGATTTAATCGCCTTTTTATTCCTGCCTCCCGCGGGGCTCGCGTACCTGGAATTGCGCACCTTGTCCTCGCAGCAACCTCATCCACTCGCTACCCACCCGCACTTGACATTTCCGGGCTATAGTGACCACGGGATGACAGATTCCTTTCAAATCGTGGACGACATCATCGGCATATTCTCACCCCATTCGTATGATCTTGTGCTAGTCAACTGGCGGGCGGGGACTACAATCGCCGTGCGTCCAGAATTTCATGACCGTTTTTTCTTTCTTAACCGTCAATAGGATGTGTCATGCTCAAACTCGATGCAGGATTTTCGCTTCCTGTCATCTCGCTCATACTTGGTAGTCCATGCAAATCTCCACGTACCCGGAAGGGAGCCGTTGGAGAGCGGTCGGCTCAATATTTTCACATTCGCCGGGGAGGGAACCAATTACCCGACCCATGTTGCAACTCTTGAACTTCCTGAACTCGATCCTGACGAATATATCGAATCAATGCAAATCTTGGTGGGGCCTTCCTGTGCTAAAGCAATGTCTGGGACGCCATTTTCAAAATCGAATGAGAGCCGCATCTATATGATCTTGATTTGCTACAGCAACCGGCATTGGCTTCGTCTATTAGTGCATCACCGCTCGCTTCACCAGTATGTCTTGGATTATATGCGGGAGAAAAAAACGGTAGCGACGATTATGCCCTGGGACCAGTGGGGCCCTCAGAACTCACGTATGCTGGTTGTGGAGGACAACATCTGGAACTGGTATGTTGTATACCTATAAGCTCTCGACCACCTAACAAGAGTTTCTGTAAGGCATGTCCACGGCGAGCGCGTGGCACTCCCTAGCCCCGACCGTAATTCGGTACAAATCCTCGACTTCAATATTATCCCCGGGCGCGACGGAGCTGCGGCAGATACTTCATCATCGACGCGGTTCGCCACTGAGCTGCATTTTGGCCCGAGTGCGCTTCCCCTCGACGGAATTTTCAAGGACTCTGTGGTGACATCATTGCCGTACAGAAGCACGCTGCGCTCGTTGGACGAAGAGTACGACGTTTTCCTGATCGATCAGGACCGAATCTCAGGAATGAATACTGTCAGTGCTTTTTACATTCAGAGTTCAGTGGCGCTGATGTCTGTGTAGGAGCCTGCCAAATGACCGTATACACGTTTTAAAGCGCTTGAGCTTCTTCGTCTGCGTCGAAGTCCGCCTGGCTGGCCTGTACGGATATTTTATTCGATGCGATAGCCGCCTGTCCACTGTACACCGGCAGTACAGATAAAATTAGTAGGCTCCCGAATTTATTTGCCATCTACGCACTGAAACGATGCGTTCAATCAATCATCCATATGGCACCGCCAGTGAGACGGAAAACTAATCAAAATGTAGCGCTCACTTTTTGTGAATTTTCACATGAGGAATATTGCGTCCTTAACGAGTAGCCTCAACACCAGGCCTGAAACCATTCGCACCTTCGAGAACTACATACGTCAAGGCCGCCGATATTTCCGTGAACTCATGCAGCTTGTGAGGATGTGCGCACAATCAATGGCTTGTTGGTGGCTGGGTATTCCAGAAATTTGTTATCGAGACATTACTGAGGCTTTCCAGCCATAGATCTACTTCGGATCCCACCCGGCGCACCCAGAAAGAAAAAATCAAGACAGGTGGAAGTAAGGTTTGGGTCGCGATCACGCAGAGCAGTTGCAAGTTCAACACCTCCTGTGCTCGCGCCACCGAATTTCGAGAATAACGGGACAACTGCCAGTGAGTCGAGGATGCTTTGAAGCACAATGTAGGCTATTCATGGCACAAAGGCGCTGAGTTTCACCCTCGCTAGCGCTTTGGTTCCCAAAACGGCCAGATGGCCCAAAGCGCAGTGATGGCTGTTCCTTTGTCGCGCTCAGCGAGGTACAAATTCAACTTCGGTCCGTGCAAAGTACCGTCAACCAACCTTTCCTCAACCACCACCATGTCCTTCATAGATAAATATTCCACGGCTGACTACGCGGCTACGTTCGAGAACGCGTCCAACGACACTTCTTCCGACTCTTTCGCCTTTTTGTATAGTTTAACCAACACGCCTCAAGCACAGAGCGTCCAGAACGACGCGACCCTCGACACCTGCGACGAAGATTTTCTCGTACGTACTCTTCATTCTCTGACCTCTGCCACGCGTCTAAACACCACCTCTCCATAGACCGCAGACTTTGGCAAATTGGTCCCATCCTACGACGAGCTCCTCGGTTCCCCCATGGTGAGCTCTGCTTGGATCATCCCAGAGGAGCCATATGCTTCCTGTCCCCGCAAAAGGAAAGGCAACCCGCTTTGCCAGTCCTGACGCGTGCCCATCCCCACACTACTGAAAAAGGGACGACCGCCCATCATCCTCTCGTTCCACGCGATCCGCGCCGTGTGGCACGCGTCGCGTCCCCAGTCGAACCCATCGACCTGTGCACAGACGACGAGGAGGACTGCGACGCGCAATCAAAGGGAAAGGCGAGCTCGAGAAATCTGACTCGTCGTTCCCTTTCAGTGCACCCAGTAACGGTGCCCCATCCCCACCACTGTCGTCCGAGGCGCCGTCACCCGCCAGCACAAGGGACTTCGACACTTTCGCTGATGGTGGATCGGAGTCATGGAGCAGAGCGTCCTCCCCCGTCGAGTGGGAAGATGTCCGCGAAGAACACGAGGCGCACTTCGGCCCGATTATAATGAGACGGACGACGACGCGGACGGGGAGCTGGACGAAGACGAGGACAAACTACGCGTCGAGGGCGAGAACGACGCGTCAATTCACGCGCACCTCCTGCGCCCGATCATCCCCCTCCCTGCGCGCGCACAAGTTGGACAGACACTGTCTCTTGTTGCACCTTCCTCCTTCATCGATCCTTCTCGCCTTGCCCTCGCGGACTCTGACGACGACCAGAACAATTTCCCGAGTCTGAGGAAGATGACGACAGCGACTACGCCGCCCCCGCTTCAAAGCGCCGGCGCAGTAACTCCGGCAAGCCCACAGCGTGGCACCCAAGCGCGCCACAAAAGGGAAAGGAAGGCCAAAGCGCGCGAGCCAAAGCGTCGGCTCATGAACGCGAACCCTCCCGATCTATTCAAGCAGCTGCCGACGGTGCACCAGCCGTGCGCGCCTCGGCTCCCGCCATGGACTCCAAGTGGATTGAGATCAGGGAGAACCTGTACCTCTGTCTCTCCGGCGGCTGCACGCTGACAACTCGTACGACGAATGGCGTCTCACGGCACTTTAAGCTAGACCATGAGAAAATGGCCCCGGAGGGAGGAGTGCGTTGTCCCGCGGGGTGCCCGGAAACCTTCAAGGGCGGGCGCCGGGAGGTGTTGAGGAAACATCTGGACCTGCAGAAACGCACCTGCAAGGCGTCGTTGGCCAAGAAGAAAGAAGCTCTTGCACAGCTGGCCCCGCGGCGGCGGGCTAAGAAGGCTTGAATAGCCTGGGCGTCAGTGGATTTGTCTAATCATTTTTATCACATCTGTCATATTATACCCAATCTGTACACACCTATCGCAATCTTCTGTTCATTCTGTGCTTGTACTTGTCGCTTCGACTGCTTGAAGGAATTTTGGGTGGATATTGCTGGATAGCTAAGCTTTCGACGACAGCAATATATATTTGAATGTCTCAGTTTAATGAACGCACACCAGTTGTTCCTGGACTGAATGTCTCGGTTTAATAAACGCATCCGGTGCTATATTATCTCATGATCAGGACACTCAGACGAAGATGCCTCGTACCTGAAAAAATGTCTTGACCTGCTTCAGCAGTCCTAAGTTCCAGTCAATTGAAGTATCGTAAAAAATACAGGTGAATTGTAGTAATACTTCTTTCTATCATTTCTAAAGTAAAAATCTATCTATCTATCTGCTCATCTAAATCTACGTGATGTTTCATAGTCCGTGGATCTACAGTCAAAGCTCATAAGTAAGGCATAAAATACCAGATCCAAATGTCCGTCTGTCATAAAGTATGGGTCCACGTCCGAAGAATACCGATACAAATGTTTTCCGGGGTGCTCCAAGTCAAAGACTGAACACCCCACCCGCGCGCCTCCGACTCTGAATCGGGTGCACGAGCGCAAGCGAAATCCCCAGGCCGACCGTGAGCCCGATCGCGACCGAGATAAGCTGCAGCGCCGTCTGGAAGCCGAGAGGTAGGACGTCGAGCTGCCCGCGGTCTTCTCCGACGCGTAGGTTAGCAGCCCGCCCTTGCCCAGCCCGGAGGGCACCTGGAAGAGGATGCCGGTGATCTGCACATGCATCGCGCCGCGTCAGCTCTGTTTTGCGGAGGAGAGAGATGGAGGCAGACGCACCATAATAACAAAGGCGTTACCGGAGAAAAACCGCCCGTACACGTTCGCGACGAAGCCCACCGCAAACGCCCTGCGAGCGAGTGGATTGTTGAGCCCCAGATGCAGATGGGAAGGACTCGGACTCACCCAACAGCAGCGGTGATGTCGCTCTGATTCGGGAACTTGACGCTGGTGAAATGGTTTGTCACCCACCCGACGCACGAGATACCGATGATCAGGAACTGCAGCGAAGAGTCAGCGCCCATAAGTACGAAGTGGCACACGATGGAGGTACGCACCATCTCCCTATTCCGCCACGGCGCCTGGTTCCGCATGCTCAGGAACAGCGAGTACATCGGCACCGTCAAGAACGCTGTATAAAGTAGAGAAAATGAAGGGAAAAGAATGGTCAGTCGAAGCAAGGACGGCAAGCGGCAAGCGCATCACTTACCCCACCGCAAGCTCGGCGTCCGCTGCCACCACGGCCCCTCCGGATGGTGACTAGCATGGCACGCAAATCCGTGCTCCCGACGATCGTCCGCGACGTGATCTTCTCGTACGCCTCCGCGCCGATGGCCAGCCCGAACCCGAGGAAGAGCGAGTACACGACGGCGTAGCACATGCGCACGGACCCCGAGACGATGTTGCGCGACATGATCTCGAGGGAGCCGCACAGCACGATGAAGCCCTGCGGTGGTAAGGTAAGCGCCGCGTAGACGGAAAGAGAGGGAGGTGCTTACTGGGAGAATGAGGACAACGGAGCTGGAGGCAACGGCGGAGTAGCAGAACACCCCGGTCGAGGCGAGCGCGGCGGAGAGAAAGCTGAACAGCGTGGCAACAGTGATTCTGTGGGAACGCGCATCATCAGTGACTGTAAATAGACGGGAGACAGAAGAACAGACGTACTCGAAGACGTTGGAGTACAGCTCGTTCCGGACGCTCACGAGCTGAATCGCCACGAGCAGTGCGCCGAGTGGGAACACAATCAATGAATCGACGAAGCTGCCGTTGAAGCCGACAGAGCAGATGAATGTGGAGCACATCCCGCCGGTCACAATGAGCTGCTGCCACGAGTACTCCTGCTTCTTGCGCATCAGCTCGTCCAGCGCGCTCGCCGCCTCGGACACGGATTGCTCGTCGTGGATGACCTAGATCACTCTCGGTTAGCATGGATTCAGATAAGAGCTACATGTGCGGCATACATTCCAATACAGCGCATACACCTCGTTGAGCTTCCCGAGATTGAGCGCGCTGCCCTGGCGGATGAACTTGAGGTTGCTCGTGCCCGTCGCGGTGTCATCGAAGCTGATGAGGACCACGTCCGGGAGGTACATGCAGTTGACCTGTATGTCCAGCACACGGCCCGTTGCCTGGATCTGCGCCTGCAGCCGGTGCGCCGGCCCTCCGAACCTGCGAATTCAATTCAATGGTCAGCTCTGAGCACAATTGAAAAGAAAGAGGGAGCAACGCACATCATCAGCGCGCGCACGAGCTTCAGGATGAACTCCTGCCGCTGGATGATCTGCGCCACATGCCGCGTAATCTGCGAAGAATGAAGTATCAAAAAAAATGCATCGAGAAAATAAGACAGAGAAAGCTCACGTAGACCTCGGCCTTCTTCCGCTTCCGCCGCTTCTCCTTCCGCCGCTCCTGCTCCCTCAGCCACTTCTCGTCGATCCACTCGTCATTGTCCGTCGCCGACAACGGCGTCTGCGCAGGCGTCGTCCGCCCGCTCCGCCCCCCATGGCCAAACGTCGCGTGTTCGAGGTCGCGCAGCTTCTCTGACCACCCGCGCTTGCTCGCGAGCGTGTCCGCCGCCGAGGACATCGTGGACGTCCCTTTGAGGTTAGGCGACGGCTGTGGCTGCGGCTGCGCGTTGGCGACTGGCATTTGAGGCGGCAAGCTCTTGGGGCGCTCTCTTGCGGGCTTGGGGGCGACCTGCGGGACGTCGTATTCTTCGACGGAGTACCTGTCATGGCGGGAGGTCAGTTACGAGTGACGATGACGCAGATGGAGAGCAAGAGAGTAGGAAGAGAAAAAAGTGAAGCCCCTGGAAACAAGTACCAAGGAGGAAATGCGCGAAGGAGGGATGAAGGGACGTGATGGACGAATGAATGAATGGAGGCAAGAGCGAGTGGACATAATATGGAGAGGGGGACTGACCTCGAGAGGTGGTACCCTGGCCGCTTGATATTCGGCGCGAGCTGACTCGGCGCAGGCGCCGCCGCACCACTGATATTCCCCGTACTCGCAATGAGCGCTCCAAGCACCCCCGCGCTATTGCGCGGCTGCTTCGGCGGCAAGATATGGAACTTCGACGCGAGGGAAGACTGCGAGCCCGTGCGCGCATGCGACCGCCCTATGGGGTCCTCGGGCGGAGAAGGCGAGGCCGATCCGTGCCGCAAGTGCGAGGAGGAACCGGCGCGGGGCACCTCCTCGACCAGCAGCAACTGTTTCGCAGACGGGGGCGGGGTAACCCACGGCGACTTCTCGATGCCGGGCGTGGACGTGCCGGAGTTCGTCTCGCCCGTGTCGTTGTAGAGCGTTAGCAGCGCGGAGAGCACGCCACCTCCGAGCGCAGGGTTCATGGGCCCTGAGTTCGACAGATTCTGCTCGACGTCATCGCTGCCCGCTCGGCTGTCCACGGGCGCGTAGTCGCTGTTGCTCTTGCCGCCGTCCCGCGCTTTGTGCTTGCGGAGATTGAGCCGCCCGCTGAAGAAGCCCTTACGCGTGTGGGAGCGCACTGGCAGCGCGGCGGGAGTAGTCCTCGAGGTCGGACGTGCCGGGAAGACCCGCGTCCTCGTTCGGACCGATATAATTGCCCGGGACTTGGTGTGTCGGAGACGGAGGTACCGAGGGATCGCCATCGGATGAGGCAGTGGCCGTAGAGAGACCATGCTCCGACTGATCGGAGGGCAGAATCGGAGGGTGATGGGTGTTGATGCGCGACAAAGTGGCGGGACGCGGCGGGAAGTAATGTATACGCGGAGCTGAAGGCGACGTGGACTGATGGCGCTCGAGCGCCGTCGTAAGGTTCTCAAATGCATTCGGCTGGCGGGCGTGTCAATTACTGTGAATACGCGTTAGACGATAAGAAACGCACGTCTTTGCCGTGCTCGTCCAAGGCGTGGGTGGAGTCCTCTGGGCCTTCTTCATGCGTGTCCATCCACTGCACCTTCCGCGGCGTCTTTGAGCCCGACGCGCCGCGGGGCGAGTTGTGGCCGGTCATAATACCTATGGGTGGCGTCTTAGCACCCGCCGTGGCCATTTCTGCATCCAAAGTCACCTTTTTTAGCAGACATGAAGTGAGCGGGGGAACAGTAAGCAAGAAAAAGGAGACGTACGGTACGGATGAAGATTGTACACGGCGAGACTCTTCCCGATCACAAATGTGATCGAGGGTTGTCGAGCGCAGGAAAAAAAAGAGGGTCGCCCCAAGAGATATGTCGCAAAAAAGGGGGGCAGGAGATCCGTAGCCGAATCCATTATGATGCACGGAGACTTTGCATGTGCAAGTCGGTTCGGTCGGCGCGATAAGGCCCGGGAGAACCCTGACGCGCCTCCGCGCCGGTACGCGTTGTCCCGGATTGAAACTACTCCACCCATAGGAAACACATAATTTAATGCATAATTGCTCGCCGAGGATCTTCACGAATTCGATCGACTTGCTCAAAAGGCTGGCGGGAAAACCCAAAGCTGCGATTGACACTGGGCTTGAGATTCATTCTCGAAGGCAGGCGCGCGGTACTGTATATTGTTCTCTTCCTTTCACTCGGTCCGTCTCAAGCAATAGCCTCCGAAAATCGAGCGAGTCTTGGCGTATTTTCCAAGAAAAAAGAAGGCTGGGGTTCACCATATGGATCTAATTTCTAGTTCTTTGAGGTATTCCCGGAGTGTAACCCGGTTGTTTATGCCTTGACGCCTGAAGCCCGTCGTGCAGGCGCGTCGTGGTGAAAGACAAACGATGGCCGCTCAAAAGCCGCAAACCCAGTTTGGGCAAAATGTGAGGTTGTTGCCAAACTCGACCAAATATCGCGTCTCTTCTTTTCTGATTTTCATCTCCTCTGAGCTCTCTGTGCAGTTCGCGTCCAACGCGCTTTTGCGGACGACGAAGACCTATGAATTTAAATTCGCCAGCAATAACTACGGCCTCAGCTAGTCTCGAGAAATTAAATGCCTCCGAGTCGTACCCAGGTCCCAAGCACTGGCGTATAAATTACGCATATCTCCCAAAGCAGCAGCGTCAAGGCTTTCAAAGCAGGTTGGCAAATTACGGGGCTTAAAATTATAATTAAGCGGCTAGCTTGTGGTCTCAGAATATTTGGACGGTACTGCCTCTAGTCGAAATATGGGAGCACTTCGGCGCTTTATCCCTGCTCGCCGGCATGCTACACCAGATTTTCCCTCCTCCTCTACAGCATGACGACCAGCCCTCCTCTGAATTACACAAGATCCAATGGCCTTATCAGAACCGTCAGCAACGCGCACACGTCCTCGCTTAGACCACACCCAGTGCAGCTGATCTAACCTTTTCGAAGGATCCATGTCGATACCGCAACGCGCTCTGGGATTGGTCGAAATATCCCCCGCGTCCGAGCAGGATCCATACGAGCTCTTTCACGGGTTCCGCCAGGCGGTATGCACTCGTATCTGCACACGCACCAGAGCTGCAAAGGCTCTCCATCGTAGACTGGGACACGGACGCCTCAGATCAGTTTCCACCTAATCTTAGCCCGACGGTCCGCCATTTGACTGTAGGCGGGTCCACCGACGACGATTCGTCACACTTTGGGGGCAATATGTCGCCTGAGTCGCTCAACTGCCTCGTATCAGCGTATTCGAACCTGACGCACATAAATTCTCACAGAGGAGTACAAGTTCGTATGCGCATTCCTTCCGTCGTTCCCCAAGTCCATCGTCACTAATAGCACCGCATATAGAGAGAGAGTGAATATCTCGACACTTCCTTGGCACTCCACCAACTCGAACTGCTCGAATGTCTGCGATACGAACTACAAAAATTTAACCTATAGACACCATTGGCGAAATAGGTGCCCAATTTGGTTCCGAGAGAAACGAAATGCGGGGAGAAATTCTGCAAAATTCGCCGATAACGGGTGGGACTGTCGGTTCAACTTTTGTCTGGTCATAGATGACTAATTGTTGAAGGTATTCCATCATCAGGTTCAACTCAAAGTTCAAATTTCATGAGGTCAACAAAATCTTTGGGCGCTAAAAACATCACATTCATTGGCACTACAAGTATGGCTCGAAGTTGAAAGGCTTTGTGGTTGGTTAAATGGCAATCATTTCATCAGCAGGGACTAAGGCTTCAACCCGAACTTGTTTCAGAAATTCGCGCTGCAATTGACGATTAGTAGGTAAGCCAGCGAGCTGTGTGGCGCACGTACCCCGCCTCGGAAATGACCCATGATACAGTTCGGCTTCGCGTCGAACTCTTTGCTTCCGACGAGATCATTCACATCGTTTAAGAATGTTCCTCTCGGGAACGCCTTCTCAATCTCCTGTACCGTCTTGCGGTGAACATAATTGAATGTCCCCGGTCCAAAAGCATCGTATCCAATGACATCAAACAATGCCCCGAGTCCCAAGAGAGTCGCGACAGCCGAGGATTTACCGGCGGTATACTCTGTGGTGTGGAGCATGATGCTTTGGACGATGTCGCCGACTTGGTGCGCATCTAAAGCAGGATCAACGACGTGCAAGTAGTCGTACGCCATGATTCCGCCGAAAAGCTCAAACGACATCGCATGAGCGGGGTGGTCAACGCCGTCGGGACCGGGGTGAGTCGTCCAACCGAGATCGTGCATAACGCATGCATAGTAGAGCCTCTTCTGGAGCTCTTCAAAGGTGATCTGAGGAGTCCCGGGGGTTTCGGAGGGAAAGCCGTTGTGTAGAATGGCGAGGGCAAAATAGTAGGTTCGGACAGAATGCGCGAAGGCGGAATTTGGGAGCTGTTTCTCCGTGTACGTGGTAGCCGCTACATGGGCGTCGTCCAGCGGAACAGCACGGAGAGCGTCGAATGAAATATAATCGGGTCGGATTTTAGCCAAATCAAAAAACTCGAGCAAGTTACTGGGAACGAAAGCGTCGAACGTCTTTGGCGTGGAAGTCATTGCTACTTCTGGGTGAGTGCAAGAGGTCAAGCTCGCCCAGTATAAATATATTTTAATCTAACCAACTCTCGTAAGTTCTTCGCCGTCAGAGGTCGTCAAATGTAGGATGCCGCCATACGACGCGCAAGCAGCGGCAAGATGCCAGCATTGATGTTGGCAAGGTTCCTACTGCGGTTACAAATAATTAATAAGGCGGTTCTGATCCAACCCACATATGTACTGACTTTCTGCGTTCCGCAGTTGAGACTTGGCGCTCTTTCATAAATGTTCTGATCCAACCTACCGGTTTTCCGCTTTCCATCGGATCGTTTTTCCGAAATGGTCATTTTTGTGATCTATCTTCGCGAAAACGATTTGATGGAGAGCGAGCAGCTACAAAAATGACCATTTTCAGGAAAACGATCCGATGGAAAGCGGAAAACCGGTAGGTTGGATCAGAACATTTATGACAGAGCGCCAACTCCCAGATCCTCCAATTCCGCTTCTACTATCGACAGCACCTTTGCGAAACACAAAAATGATCTAGTAGCCTCAATTTGGCCCCGAATAAAATCAGGTCATAGTTTTGGCCTCCAAAACAGTGCTACGAATACCTTAGAGCATTAGGGAGGATTTGAGCCCAGAGGGAAATCAGAGGTTAGTTCAGCTATGAAGTACACCGATCAGTTGAATCAAGCACGATGCCCTCGAACCGTTAAAGTCACAGGCAACTTATCCTTGACAATGACGTGTCGTCTCTCAACCCCGCTTCCCAATCTTGAGGGTTGTACCCTCCTCAAACGCGATATCAAACTTCTTCAGGATCATCGTGACCACCACGCGCATCTCACGATACGCCAAAGCCTTGCCCTGTTGATGGAATACCACGTCAGTCAAAGCTCAATCAAAAGCAGTTCGAGCTCAATCAAGGGGTCGTATCCACACATACCGAACATTGTTGTGATCCTTGGGAAATGCCTGGAGGAAGGAAGAAGAGTCAGCAAAGAGTACATGCACCAACGCAACTTACACAGAATGCTGCTGGTTATGAATGAGGTAGGGTTGGAACCGTCTGTCTTCTCATTGTGGAACGTCCGCTCTATCCACCGTTCGGGCCAGAATTTATCAGGCATCGAGAAGTATCTGCATCGCGTTGGAGCGTCCAGAATGGGAGGAGAATATTAGTGCCCTCGGGGACAACCCTTCGGATGGATGAGTGTCAATTTAAAAGTCATCCGCAGCCTTCGCTCAATCTTACCGTCCAGCAACGAGTACGGGTCCTCCGCCGACCTTTGGAGAGCGGCAGATGAAGGTAGGGACAGCGGGGAAAAGCTCAACGCCTCATTACTTTGAGCGCGAAGTCAATGTGCTGCTGCGGCAAACGAGCGGTGGGAGCTTCACACGCAGGCATTCAGATACACCATATTCTGCAGCTTTGCAACGTCCAAAGTATCCTCGTCCGCACCGAAGGTGTCATCGATCTCTTTTTCAACTTTGCGTAGACATCGGGATTCCTGAGGAGCGAGTAGAACAGGTTCGCCAATACAGAGGACGTCGTATCAGATCCAGCAATGATAGCAAGCATGATATCCGGCGGGATTTCTGGCGGGGTGATGTTGCGCCCCGTTACCGAGTCTTCGTCCGTGATGTGGTAAAAGAGGTCTTTACTGATGGGCCCGCGCCGCTGTCGGATGTCAACGCGCTCCGCAGCGAAAGAGAGCATGCGTTTGTAATCGTCACCCATTGGGACAGGGAGGCGAGACCCCTGACCCATGGAACAGCGAACGTAATGCTGCTGGCCCTGGAGAGGAAGTATTAGAGGAACGAGAGGCGAGACGGAAAACGCGCTTCATTGCCATGATGATGATGGCCACAGGTTTTTCGTGTCGCCCTCGCGTATCATCTCGAACCCACCACAACCTGCGAGAGTATCAGGAAATGCCACTGAGAGGTGGAACTTCTCACGCGATGTCACCCATAAACTTATCAAAACTAAAATGGTGGGCGGTGAGGACGAAATAAGGGGGGGGGATTCAAAATGCCTACGTAAGTAGCTTATCCACTTCCCTAGATCAATGCTCCCAACTTGCTGCTCGAGCCTCTGAACAAGCTGGTTCGTCCGACCCTGGATGATAGGGTCGTACTCCTTCAAAGCCGCCGGAGTAAATCCCTGCGACCAGGATTTGCGCTTCTCGGCGTGCTCGGCCATATCGAGCGTCCCTATGAGACTGGTGGGTTCATTCGGTGGCTGGAGGGACTGATACACTTTGAAAGTCAACTCCGATGGACGCATGGCGAAAATCATTCACTTACTCTCCCCCTTGGGCATTCCGGGCTTGGTGCCAAGGGTTGCAGCAATGGCGTCGACAGGACACAGAAAACATCGGACCTAGCGATTTAATACGAGATAAGAAGCATTCACGCAGGTACGCACCAACGCGGACATGAGACCCGTATTCTTGTGCAGCTCAGTGATGTACAAGTGCCTCTTTCCGGTCAACGCAACGCGGGCCATCTGAAAATTCGACAGCTGTGCAAGATGGACCAGGGTACTGAGCCAGCGGATGGAATGGCGACAAGCGGTACAGTGCGAACGAGGTAAGGAGAGGCAAATAAATGCTAAAAAGACAGAACGGCCTGTGGTCACCGAACTGAAAGCATAGTTTACAGAGATAGTAAGCGCTGCCGGGCCGCCAATGAGCAAGAGCACCACACAAGAGGCTGACGAGGTTCTGTAGTTTTGAACACCAAATGTGTGAGTACCCAAGACCGATAGCTACCAGCCTTGGATCTTCAAGCGAAGGCATAGAGAGAGGTTGTCGCAAGCCATCCTTCGATCAACTTTGTTTTTATACTCGCACTCGGGTAAATCTTTTCTATAAGTGAAAGTGAAGTGATTTGTTGCGTAATGACGCAGAGGTCAGCAATGCTTGCACGACAGCACACAAGCTTCGTCATCCGCCCCGTGTGGCACGCGTCGCGTCGCCAATTGAACCCATCGACCTATGCACAGACGACGAGGAGGACTGCGACCACCAGATTAAAGGGAAAGGGGAGCTCGAGGAAACCAACTCGTCATTCCCTTTCAGTGCACCCAGCAACGCCCGACTAATAATGAGCAAATAATGAGACGGACGACGACGCGGATGGGGAACTAGACGAAGACGAGGAGTGTGAGGACGAACTACGCGTCTACGAGGTCGAGAACGACGCGTCGATTCAAGTGCACCAGGACGATTTCCTCGAGTCTGAGGAAGATGACGACAGCGAATATGCCGCCTGCGCCCCAAAGCGCCAGCGCAATAACGCTGGCATGGCCACAGCGGCGGCACCCAAGCGCGCCACGAATGGGAAAGGAAAGGACAAGGCCCGCGAACCAAGGTGTCGGCTCGTGAACGCGAACCCTTCGGAATCTATTCAAGCAGTGGTCGACGGTGCTCCAGCCACGCATGCCTCGGCTCCCGACTTGGACCCCGACGCACCCAAGTGGATTAAGATCGAGGAGAAACTGTACCGCTGTCTCGTCGACGACTGCACGATTACTGTTCCGCGTGACCATGAAACCAGCTTTAACCCACCTTCCCCTGCGATTTACCTTTACGACTAGCGGCACAAATGTAGGGCCCATAAGATCGATTTGTCACTGTTTGAACAAATGGCTACCCCAACCCGTGCGATTACACGACACGCTGTGGTATTCCATTTTTTATGGAGCGGGGATCAACGACACCGATCAACGGGTACAAAGTGGATTTAAAATTCCCCTAACTTTGTCTTTGACTCGACTTGACTCAGAAATAGACAGGGTATTTACTGTACACCTACGCCCGTATTTTCGTCTGTCTCTTTCCCTCGGCCCACACGCGCTGAACCCGATGGTAAATGTCGAACTCTTCGACCGAACTATTCAAACGCTCATTACTTCCCAACAGAACAGCCAAGATTCTGCAGACCCATCGTCGTCTGACACGAAGAGGTGCCGTGTTCGCATTTCTTTTCAATGTTCTCTAGTCTAATGCGTGAGGCACCCAGCGTTCCAAATAACGAGTCAGACGCCTCGTGCCAGATTCTCGAAATCCCACCCGAAATATGGGAGCAGGTGGCCGCTGTCTCCGGCCGCCAAGTCATCGCGCGCCTCTGCGCCGCCTCGCGTGCATTCCACTCCCTATTTGCGTCCCTGCTGTACAGTACGGCGACAACCAAACCGCCATTGACTCCTGCCCAATCGAACCTTCTCATCAGAACCCTCAGCGAGGCACATACATCCTGGCGTAAACCGCATCCAGTACAGGTGGTCAAGAGCTTCTCCTTTGCAATGGCCTGGGATTCACAGCAGTGCTGTGACGCGCTCCGGAACCTGTTCGAAGTTACTTCCGGGCAGCTTATCCGTGGGGCAGCTCTGCGAACGTTGGAGTGGAATTCGCCAGAGACTGATGAGTTGAAAACCCTTCTCACGCCAGGATATTTCCCGAATCTTAAGGAATTATCCGTCTCTTGGGCCTTCAGTGACCAGACAAACTTCGATGTCAGTGCTTTCATTTTCACCACTATGTTGTCCTGACAGCAATATAGTATGTCGGTCTACCAGGTCTCGAGAAACTTGACTGCTCTTGGACGTTTTTATCTGAGGGTGAGTTTTCCTTCTTTGTCCGGAAATTTGCACCTCATACGTACAGGGTACAAAATATGGCGGCCAGCATTTAATGCACTGGGAAAAGCATTCCAAGTCTTACCGTCATCATCGCCGCTCTTGCAGACATTGAAGTTCCAGTTCATGCTGTACGGTGACGATTACGATTCCGAAGACCCTTCGAGTCCTCCTTGGGACGCCTACAATGGAATGCTTCAAACCATCAATCGGTTGCGCCTTTCCTCCCTGATTTCACTCGATCTCTCTGTGCGGTCGTGCGGTTTCCGCTCCCGCCGCAAGCCTCGCACGAACTTCATGCCTCTTCTGCTCGGGAATCCATCGCTGAGAACCGTTGTGTTAGATGTCAGCGGGATGCGCATCCAGCGAATTTCTCTGTCACGAATGTACCCCGCCTCTGCTCGTTGCGGGTTCCCCCGAGCAGTGTGCTACTGTATCGGTCCGCGCACAAGAGCTCGAACAGCTAGTCATTTTATTTGACCCATCGAGATCAGGTTCCGAGGCACAACTTTTCACGGCAAATCGGTTTCCATATAATCTGGGCCCAACGTCCGCCATTTAACTGTGCGCGATGCCTCTAAAAATTATCTGTATCCGGAATTCGTGGGTGGTCTGTCCCCTCAGTCGCTGGGCTGTTTGGCTTCGGCATTTCCTAACGTCACGTATTTGGATATTTGTCTCCGCGAGGAGTTCAAGATCGTATGTTCATTGTCTCTCCGCTGCCTCTCGTCGCTAACTCTGACCGATCAGAGCCAATACCGCGACGGCTGGGTCACACTCTGTGAGCTCGAGTATCTGCGCATTCGCCGTTCGATATACATCAGGACGCCGCACAAGTACAAACCACCCACAGTCATATTTCCTGCTAAAGATTACGCTGCGAAAATAAATGAGACGCTCCTTCCGTTCTTGCTCGGCTCACTACGGTCCATATGCTCCTCCTTGGAAGGCGGGCGACATCGGACGATGACCTCGACTCTATTGGCTGTCCGTGCTGTGATAATGACCTATCGCTTCCTCCGTACCGGGTGGAATATCGTTTTTCTCGTGACCGCGGAGCGAGGGAGGCTATGCTCGTTGAACAGGAGGTATCTGACGGTTCGAGATTATGAGGTCACTAGACGCTCGCAAGCTCAATAAATAAATATATGGTGTACATACTACTTACCGACGAGGCAAATAGTTATATGAAGCACCCCATGAATTGTCTCAGCTTGGAGGAGGAAATTTTTGCTTCACTAACTGTTAGCTTGAGTTTTTCAACTTGAACTTGCGAAACAACAGAAACCGTGGGAAACTGTATCAGTGATTACTTAGTCATGAACAGAGTGGCTCAAAGTCTTACCATGCATTCCCCGCTCCACGCTCGACAAATTGCTTCCAACGTCGAGAAATTCAAAAGAGGAATTTTCGAAGACGAGATACGCTTCCACACATGTGGTTCATGCGACCAAGTGCTTCGCAACCCAGTCAGTTTTCAGTCCAGTTTCAATGTTTCGTGTAACTGAATTATGAGAAGCTTCTGTGCTCCGGGTGCAAGGTCATAAGATACTGCAATGCCTCGGTACTGTTGCGATCCCTTTTGTAACTGATCTCTCATCGCGTCCCAGTGTCAGAATCGACATTGGAAGGAGTCACTGCCTCAGTCACATCGGGAAATGTGCAAGGTTTTCCAGGTGCGCACGCAGATGGTTAATATCGATACTCTATTGCTTACGCTCAATTTATTATGGAAATATATAGAAACTACCCAATACAGAACCCCAGATGCGGGAAATCGCACTGCAATTTCCTTGGGCCAGGCTTCAAAAAGATGGGACGTTCTCTTTCCAAACTCTCCGCGCTTCGCGCAGCTTACTCGGAACCGGGGCGGAATTCGGTTGGTGGACGGAAAAGCCGTGCTGCGCACCCAAAGACGACTACCTCCCGGGGTTTCTCTTACTCGGTCGACAGCATTTGACAGAGAGACCCGGGTGGAAATTATCAGACAAAGAGATCCCTTGGTTGGATTTTTCTTTCGGTGGAAAACCTCCAAAGCTGGCGTCATTCGAGCACAACTGGGCCAGCTACTATGAATGGCGGGGTCTGCCCATCGAGTCCCCCGCCGCTCTGTTACTGCACTGGCCACTGACAGTGTACAGACTACTCACCATTGCCGGGGTGATCCCGATGCCCTCGTCGGAGACCCGCCGCCAACTCACAGTTCACATGTTGGGCATCGAAAAGGAGATGGACTTCTTGCCTATGTGAGTGGCTTTGACTTCCCTGCCTATCTTGGCTCATGAGAGCCAGCTTCGGCGAACTCGCGCTTCTTCTCCCTAATACCGATCTGAACCTCGTCTTGTTTGGACCCGGCGTGGCCAACATACTCAAAAAAGCAAAAGAGGACCCACTCTGCCTCGCCGCACAGCCTGTAGTTTTCAAATACACCGCACCCAAGGTATCCGGTGGGGGAAGCATCCGCATCTCGCTTTGGCCGCGCGGTAGCTTTTGGGATGAGTCGGCCCTCGCGCGAGACGGGCTCAAACGTCCCGACGCCATGGTCGCGTGTAACGCGGGCCTCTCCACGTACCCGCAGTCATGGATGCCGGTGGTTCTCGCTGCGCACGCTTTTGCGATTCCGTTCGCGGTGACAGACTACAACGAGATCTCGCTTCACAACGACATTTCATTGCTGTTCACCCAAATGCCATTTTACTCGGGCTTTTGGCGCTGACCTCTGAGGAGCAGCGGCGCGTGCATGCTTCTCCCTCGTGTCACTACGAGATAGGACTCAACCCCTTCATGCAGCCTGGTCCCGGACCCCCAAGCTTGGGTGGCATTTCTACCGTCAACGGGTACGAGATGGTGGTCTCGTCTGCTTGAACGACCTTGCGAGTTCGTTTGCTGATATATGTATACGACGGCGACTACGAGTCCATCGAGTACGAACTGTCTTAAAATCCTACTACCACAAAACTCTGTCGAAATAGCTTCCGTTGGAAATGAAATTGCGATCGATGAGAACGTCGGAACCGATCCTGATGAGAGCTGATGAGTCAGAACAGCCCCTACCTTTCCTGAGATCTCCTTTCAAGCTATCTACTACGTCTTTCCGCCCGCTCATCATTTCTTAGATGCATGTCCAAGACCCTTCGTCGGACACACACAAGTATTCCCATTCTTCTCTTGCTAATGCAGATGGCGTACTAATGACTCGCTCTCAAGTCTCGCTGGGAATCCGCCACTCATTTGGGCTCAGATCCTTGATATCCCACCCGAAGTATGGGCGCAGGTGGCCGCTTTATCCGACCGTCGTTCGATCGCGCGCCTTTCCACCGTCTCACATGCATTCTACTCCGTATTTTCTGCAATACTCTATAGTAGCATGACCACCGATCCGCCTTTGAACCGGATGCAAACACATCTCCTTGTGAGGACCCTCTGCGAGTCGCACTCCCCCCTCGAATTCGAGCCACATCCAGTACAGCTGATTCGGAGCTTCTGCGTCCCAAGTTTTGGGACATTGATTAAACTGACCCAAAGTCTCGACGCCCTGCGGAGCCTGGTCGATAATTCAGCTTTGGATGCAGATTTATCCGGTCGACTCATACGTGGAGCGGAGCTGCGCGCGCTGAACTGGGACACGGAAGTAGGCGCCGACGAGCTGGCCGACCTCCTTCTTACACCAGGATATTTTCCCAATCTGAAGGAGCTGTCGGTGAAATGTAGCCATGAAATGTGCTTCGATGTGAGTACCACGACGCTCAGTGATAACTTTCAACTTGAACTAAGATTATTGTCAGTTTATCCGGGTCCCAGACCTCGAGAAGCTGAGTTGCATTTTGTCATTTTATGCGGATGGTGAGGATTCAATTGTTCCGAATACTTGTCTCGCTCATCGCCACGCAGAATACGAAGAATGGCGGCCTTCGTGGGCGCACTCAGACAAGTACTGGAGGCTCTGCCGACATCGTCGCCCAATCTGCATACACTCATCATGAAGTTGAAGCTCAATGCCTACGAGGAATGCGAAGACGAATCAGAAATTCCGCTCTGGGACGTTGACGCTGATTTGATAGCAGCCATGAACCAGCTGCACCTTTCCTCTCTCACGTCATTCGAATTCTCTTTGCATACATCGGGATTCCACCTCCACGACCCTGCCATGGATTTCTCGTCTGTGTTGCGTGGAAACCCGCTACTCACGGATGTAAAGCTCAATGTCGAGGGTATATGTGTCTCCGCAGACGCAGATGCCGCCTTCCTCTCTCGCCTCCGCTCATTCACCGGTTCTGTTAAAAACTGCGCGGCCATAGTGGCTCACGCGCGGGGAGTCCACCATATATCCATACTTTTCCCCGCCAATTGGGATGACGATATACAAAACCAAAACGACCCGTACGCCAACTTGAATTTACCAGACCCGTTCACTCCAGTGCGTTTCCCCCCCAACTCTGGCTCGGCCGTAACGTCGCTGGATGCGCGTGCCGTCCATCTAAACGGACAAACCGCCCAATACCCCCGTCTTCCCTTCCGGAGTCATTTGCCTGCATTGTCGCGGCATTCCCGAACCTCACGCATCTGGACGTCAGCCTTGGTAAGCCGATGGTATGTATGCATCACCCCATATCTTCGGCGCTGACTGCGACTTTTTCGTCCAAAGATGCAGTACCGCGCGGGCTTCGCGGAGCTGCTTGTGCTGGAGCACCTCAGTCTAAGGGTGCATCAGCGTGTGCGGGTAGCAGACCACGAGCGGCGTGAGGAAGAGCTGTTCCCCGCTGACGATTTCGCAGCGGAACTCAACGAGGCGCTCCTCCCACTGGCGCACCTCTGTGATGTCCACATCCTACTTTGGGGAGACCGATCCCTGCCGTCAACGGGGTGCACGTCTTGCGACGAGCAACAGTGGCCGCTGCCGGATATTTTGATCGAATATCGCTTCCGGCGCCCAATCGGAGAGTGGGAGTTTCAGTTGGTTGAAACGCCAGGTTTTAATAGTTCGGAATGGTGAAAGTGGCGCTAAGTGTTGTCCAAGCTTAGTAGCACTTTTGATGCCAGAGTGCAATGGGCACTGTCCTCTCCTAAAAGTACCCATCGGAGATTTTTAATCCTTTGTTGTCGATGCAGCTTCTTAATCTATGGCCCTCCAATACGATGTCCTTGAAGTTGAGGGATGATTCCGAGGCACATCAAAAGACCAAATAGGGGCTATCCCAATGTGGACACAGCGAAGTTCCAATTTGATGTTACGCCTGTCACACACTTGGCTGCCTCTTTCGTCCACCACCATCTCATCCCAGAGTCCGACCAAGAGTCCATAAACGAAGTTATCTGACATGAATACACACCCTCTCTGCCATATCCCCCCTGAGATTCTCTCAGAAATCCTCGGTTTCCTTGACGCGAAAACCCTTCTGTTATGCTGTTCTGTAAGCCGAATCTTTGTTTCTTCAAGTTCATCTAGGTTCTGGCTAAATAGATCCTCCAAGGTCTGCACTTTATGGCATGAGATCGTGAAGAGCTCTTCTCACTTGCAATATACGATCGAGCTATGGGCGGATGACATGGTCCGGGGTAGCTCTGGCGTGTTAACACGCGCCGAGACTCGAGAGGCGTTATACAAACGCCGCCGTTGTGGTGTAGTTGGCAGCGGCTGGCGTGGTTGGCAGCGGCTAGCATATTTTGGTGACATTAGGTTCGGATGTTCTATACATTGGGTTTTCTTCCTCCGCTTCCACCCTCTCGCTGCGAGCCCCACTGGCTCATCTCCCCTGAGAGGCTCTAGGCACTCTCCATCTGGTTATTGGACTGTGATTCGCTCTTCTCCACGTGCCCTTTGGCCCAAGGCCTTCTGCTTCCTAGAGCATCATCTTGGCAGCATCTCATCAACTTTTCTCACACCTACTGCGAGTGGATTTCCTGCCTTTTTTTCCCCGACCACCCACCCACTCTTGGTTCATACTGGCACTGGCTCCCCGCATCAACCGCGTTTTCGGCCGCACATTCCGCACACCGTCGTTTTTGAGTTTTCCACCGTTGCGTACTCGTGATGACGAAAGCGTGGGCACGGCAAAAAAAAGGGAGCAAGAGAACTTGAAGGAGAGGAGAGAAGAAAAGCTCCTGGAGGAGCAGCACATTGAGAATGACGAGACACATCAGGTCCCCGTAAGCACCCTCCATTTGCTGTCTACGCCGACGGAAACACGCCGTCACCGTGGCCTCACTTGGACGGACGCCTCGAGATCGGTCATCTGTTACGAGGATAGCGACGACGAATTGTCGGACCACGACGCCATTCTCACCATCCACCCTAACCGCCATGCCCTTCAATACATCCATCCCCCACACCGCGCGATTTCTCTGCTCTTCGCAGCGAGGGTGCCCATTTGTAGCGCACTATTTGACGCCGCAATCAACGCCTTTTACCCGAACGTCACCCATTTCCCCGCTCCCTTCCCCAGTAGCTCCGAAGAGGGGAGTCGTCTCTCCCCCGCGCAAATATTTTGCTTTAAACGAGGATAGCGCTGTCTCTCTGTTCCAAGTACCTCTCGTCTCTACCCCGGTTGCGCCGCCACTGCTACCACCACATGAGCCTCAGTTGCATGGTCTTTCGTTGCAACCCGTCGATCTGCTCGGTCCACTACCGCTACACAGGGATGCCATTGAGATTCAACCCAGAATAAACACGCAAGTGACGATGTCCCTCCAGTCGATATACCTGCACCGTTCCTTTGTACGTTCCCGGCTGACCATCTGCTGCTTCCCATTCCTCCCTTGGTGCCTGCTCCCAGCCTCCCAGCCGAGACCGCGTGTGAGCTGGTGCACACCAAGAACCAGGTCTGAAACCCGTAATGTAAAATCCCCATTAGACGAAGTTATGACATACCGAAATAAATATTTAAAAACAGTTATATTAAATGTTTCGCAGCCTTTCTCCGCCCCTCACGAGTTTCCAAAATCCTGCGTGCGTTTCCCCCCCAACTCTGGTCCGGCCGTAACGTGGCTCGATGCGCGTGCCGTCAATGTATACGGACACACCGCCCGCTACCCCCGTCTTCTCATCCCGGAGTCATTTGGCTGCATTGTCGCGGCATTCCTGAACCTCACGCATCTGGACGTCAGCCTCAATGGCAAGCCGATGGTATGTACGCGTCAACCCATATCTTCGGCGCTGACTGCCACTTTTTCCGTCCAAAGAGTCACTACCGCGTGGGCTTCGCGGAGCTGCTTGTGCTGGAGCACCTCGGTCTAAGGGTGCATCAGCGTGTGCGGATAGCAGAACACGAGTGGCCCGAGGAGGAGGTGTTCCCGCTGGAGATTTCGCCGCGGAACTCAACGAGATCCTCCTCCCGCTGGCCCACCTCTACAATGTCCACATCCTAATTTGGGGAGACCGATCTCTGCCTTCAACGGGGTGGACGTCATGCGACAAGCATCAGTGGCCGCTGCCGGATTTTTTGGTCGACTATCGGTTCGGGCGCCCAATCGGAGAGCCTGAGTGTTTCAGTTGGTTGAAACGTACTTGTATGGTTCGGAATGGAGCAGATGATAAGTATGTAAGTATTGTCCGAGCTTAGGTGCAGGAGTGCGACGATAAGCACCGTGGTCGGAGATTTTTAATCCTTCATTGTCGATGCAGCTGAGGGATGCTTTCGAGTTGATTTGGAGGCATAAAAGACCAAATAGGGGCTATCCCAATGTGGATACAGAGCGGAGTTCCAAATTTGACGTTATGGTGCTGCCACACTGTTGCCTCTTGCGTCCGATCAACCACCATCTCATCCAAGAGGTCCGACCAAGAGTCTATAAACGAAGTTCCATCAGTTATCTGGCATGAATACTCACTTTCTCTGCGATAATCCCCCGGAGATTCTCTCAGAAATCCTCGGTTTCCTTGACGCGAAAACCCTTCTGTTATGCTGTTCTGTAAGCCGAATTCTTGTTCCTCACTAGATTCTGGTTAAGTAGATCCTCCCAAGGTCTGCACTTTGTTGCATGAGATCGTGAAGAGCTCTCCTGACTTGCAATATACGATCGAGCTATGGCGGATGGCATGGTCCGGGTAACTCTGGCGTGTTAACGCGCGCCGAGACTCTAGAGGTGTTATACAAACGCCGCCGCGCATGGCTGAAATTAAGGTGGACATCACAGGACGTGCTCAAAATTGAATCCTTGGCTACCTGCCGAGCATACGAACTTGTCGGGAGTTTCTTTGCTCAGCAGCAGGAGGGACCCTATTTCCTTGCCATCTCGTTGTCCTGCATCGTAAACGATCGGGAGAATGCGGCGACTGCATGTAACCCTGGTATATCTCCACAGGACTTTCAGGACTTCGCCATCGACCGACACAGGATTTAATAGCATTTTTATACGTGCCTACTGGCGGGTTGGCTTATCTGGAATTGCGTACTATTTCGTCGCAGCGGCCGCATCCTCGAGCTGTCCACCCATTCTTAACGTTCTCGCTCGAACGCGACCCAGAGATGGCGCTCACCATCCAAATCGTAACGACGTTATCGGCATGTTTTTCCCCGACCGATCGGCCTTGTTCTATTTAACTGGCGGACGGGGTTTACGATTACTGTAGGTTCAAGTTTGCTTTTGAATGATGATGTTTGGTTTACTCGCATATAGGAAGTGTTGGGTCCATCAACGATAGAGGACTTTCACTTTTTATCATCCCGTTCGTATATCTTGGCCCATGAGGGCGACGGGGAAACCGAGCGGGACGGATCGATATTTTTACTTTCAAAGGAGACTGTGTCAATTCTCCGATCCACGTTGCAACTCTTGAACTCCCAGGGCTCCTTCCTGACGCATTCATCTCTTCTATGATACTTCAAGCTGGACCGTTCTGCGCCAACCCACTAGCCG
>JARJLF010002205.1:0-46890 GCA_029378395.1 Mycena leptocephala
GGACAACTAATCGGGCTTCGGCCCGACTACTCCCGCGGACTTCGGCTAATCCTAGCCTGACTATACCCCTCGTTCCCACTGGTGCCAACGCATCGTGGCCGAGACAGATAAGGACCCCGTCTCTTTCACTTCCTCTCTTGATCCCATCTCTATCTCTCTCTCACTCTCACTCTCTACCTTTCCAGCTACCTTGGACTTTGGATCTTCACGATCTTCTTAGCGATCTCGAATATTCGGTTGAGCTAGAAGATTCGTTAGAGCACCTGTAGTATTCGGATATCCGTTACTGCAGACTCTGTATACACCATGGATAACGACATTTATTTCACTGATTACATCGGCAACCCTCTCAAATCAGAGTGGACCGCCCGTGGCCAAGACCTACTCTGCTCCGTGTACGCCACTCCGGATTCCGTGCCCCTCTCTATTATGACGTTCAGGGACCCGGTCCCCTACCTCCTGTCGAAGACGACGCCTAAGCCGCTCCTTGTCGAGCTCGACCCTACTAAGTACGCGGTGTGGTACAACCCGCAGGAGCATTGGGTCGGTTGGACCCCTCGCGAATTGCCCAGCGACGCGATGGAAACTGACGAAGTTGTGGATCCAGTGGGCTACTGTTTCGGCTCGACGGAGGTTGAGACGGTCGCTGAATATACCGACATGTATTATTCGAGTGACGAGGGAGGCGAATCTCGTCCAACGTTAGCAGGATGGACTATAGCGAACGAGTGGACTTCGTACGTGATACAGACGGGGAGGCATCTCCATGATATCTGCCTTGAGCTAGCCTCCTCCACGGAGTTCTACAATCGCCCGGGGCCCATCAAATTCTCGGGGCCAGTGCCCGACCCTGTGGATTACGCGGGGCTGGAGTTGATCTTCTACCAGCACGAGGAGGCACTAAACGCCGCGGAAAGCGCTAAAAGAGCTAGCTTGAGCCTGCTCGGATTCCTCGCTTGGTTCTCGAGCGTCACGGAAGTCTCCACCTCGTCGCTCTCACCAGAGGATAAAAAGTTCGTGGCGAGTCTCCGCCTCGGCGATCGTCGCAAGACTGGAATAGTCTACGACCTTCCCAGGGATCTCAATGAAATGAATTTCGCGCACCTCTTAAACAACAAAGTAGGATTTCACTATGTGTGGTCCGAGGCGGAAAGGAAAGAGCGTCGTTTTATCCGCTTCAGCCCTGAATACTACAACGAGGTCTCAGTCCTTCGAAGCGCTAAAGGTCTAGAGGAGATTCGAATGGAGGACTTACCTAGCTTCAGTTCGTGGCGCGACGACCTTATCGGGACGGATTGGAACGGACAAAACCGCCGCGCTGGGAAACGGGGTGATATCATCCGACACTTCCAACCGCGCTGGGAGTATTACATAGTGGATTTTCATCTATGGGGAGCGCGACCGCTCCTCCACTGGAACGCTATCCGTGCCTACGCGGAGCGCTTCAAGGCCGCTCTAGGGGATAATCACCGTGGTACCGTCTGTACTTTCTTCCGGCAGAATCCCCTTCGTGTCGACGAGCCGCTATTCCTTCGCCCGGAGCCTATCCATCTTCAAGAGCTCGCGGACTTTGCGAAAGAAGCGGTGGGAGAGTGCCTTCCAGAGGAAGAAATCTACTATGAGTCGGGATTCATCGTCCGGGAGCAACGCAAGATCTTCTATGCACCTCGGCCAGGGCGAGCCTTCAATTCCTTCAACGGACGACTCTTGGATCCGGGTGCTACCCCGAGCGTGCGCAAAGAGCGAGGCGGTCGAACTAGGCGCTTCCAGGAGAAGAGACGTGTCTTGGAGTCGTCTTCCGGGAGTTACGGCGATCCCATTGACCCCTCGCCGCTGAAAGAGCGCCTGGGTCCTTTCTCCCCAGGATATCAGGACGCTCCTCCATCCTTCGCCGGAGAAGGAGAGAGGAAGTCGGGTCCAGTTATCGAGAGTCGTTGGGCCCGTAGCATGGCTGCGGGCCCGTCTCGTCGACACTCCTCCAGATCTATGAGTCCTCGCAGCTATAAAGGAAAAGGAGTCAGCCGTCGCGCCCGTTCTCTGAGCTCCGAACGCACGATGGACACGGACGCCCGTGGAGAAGCATTTGAGGAGGAATATCTCGCTGCCTCTGAAGATAAAAGCAGCGAAAGCCTCGAGGTTTCAGCTGCGCCCGCGGAACCCCAAGAGATTCCCGTCGTCGATAGTCAGGAGAATCGGGAGACGCCCTTCCAGGGAGCTCCGTCCCCTCTTCACACTTGGTCGCCCGGATTTCAGACGGAAGCAGAAGCGTTGAGAGCTATTAACGAATGGACGTACTCTGTAATGGATTTCGAGCCCTGTATGATGGACTACGAGAATCTTCCCTGGAACCAAGCTTGGCTGAAGCGTGCCATTCTAGTCTGCGACGATAAACGTACCTTGCTCCGCCTCAAGGCTCTGACCGCGTGCCTCGCGCTCGAGAGAATGGAGGATGTCTTGACGCTGGCGCTCCGCTTTGGGATGAAATTCGAGCTCTACATCAGAATGAACGACGCTGATTTCTTCAGAGACGAGTCACTCACCGCTCTGGCTCGGAGCACTCTCGGGTCCCTTTTCACTCCAGGTTACGTCGACGCCCCCATGAAGTTGTGCGCGAATGGTCCAGAGGCTCAATACATCCTCTACGAGGGCGGCCTCTACCACTTGCTGGCGCGGCCTGAAGCTATTGCTTTTCTCTACGCGGGCGGGGTACTGAAATTCGTAGCGGAAGCGTATTCGAAGGATCTCGCGCATCGCCTTGCGAGGGGACCCAGTGCACAGGTCACGGAATTCCAGAAGGGAAAAACGCTACGCGTTACTCAAGCGGGCGACTCGGTCTTCTATACAACAGATCAAGTCAGCAATAGTGAAATCTCGATGCTTTTGGGGCACATCCCCGGTGATAATCCAGGGACGGATACCACGCTCTGGCCATCCCCGGCCATTTTCGAGAGATACAGCACTCATATGCGAGGCTACGTCTCCACGAGCGTAAACGAGATCTTGGAGCGTTTGCGTAAAACTATCATCGAGGACAAATGCTACATCTGGAGGACGCGAGCCGAATGGAGAGAATTCTTGCGTGTAGGAGCTAAAGGAAAGTTCGCTCCTTCTAAGATCCCAAGCGCTTCCGATTTTGACGAAGGCGAGCGTCTTCTCCGACGGTGTCTCCCTGTGGATTGGCAACACGCGTTCGTCCTGGACATCGAGCTGCCGGAAGAAGTTGTTACCCATTCGACTTCGGGCTAGGGGGGCTCTGTAAGGATCTGCGGATTGACATTTAAATTTTTGAAAACACTTACTATGATAGCCCGTTTCCGAATGTGTTTTGTACTATTATTGATCGAAGCTGTAGATTAGTCAGTATATACACGTGATTAATCTAATCTACACTTAACCCACAACCCAACGCTCAACTGCCTTCCAACCCTCGTCGACGTGCTCCGAGGCCTTGATAGAGGCAAGAGCTAGTACTTTGTGCTACGAATCTACGAAACTACGAATCTTACGACTAATCTACGCCTTACGTCTTTGAGGACCCTTGAAAGGATAATCAGTTCTCTTTTCGTGAATATTCGCGAGGGATTGATTTCTGTTCATCAGGGAGTTTGGGTATCCATCTCCTGAGCAGAAATCTTAAGAATTGACCGTCTAGACGAGAGTCTCTCACACTAGCTAACGATCGCGTACTCGCCAAGGCTTATCTGAAACTAACGAACCCGTTGTAAGGTCGACGATCCTTACACCGTCCCACTGTGTATTTTCTTCAACGATGCACCGTTAGCAAGGGCGGACTTCAGGGCCCTCCCGTCGACATTCCTCCCTCGGAAAGGGAAGAACTCCGTCTCCTCGCCCTGCGCCGAGCGGGCACCGTTGTGCGTGAATTTCATATGTTCTGGCATAACTTGTGCATAGATCTTCTTCGTTTAATTTTTCTGATTGATATTTCCTTGGCAGCGTTTCTTGTCCCGCATGCATGTGTATCGTGGACTGGTAGAGACCGCGCCGACATTGCCTCTCCTGCTTCAGGATGCTCCTGGCATCAGCCTCGAAAATTACCGCGTCCCTGGCTGCACCGCCAATATGATGTCAATTATTATGGTACTCCTGGGCTGGCTTTGTGATGTGGAGGACCGCGACCGTCAAGCTTTTTCAATTTGCTCGCCCATTCTCCAGGAATTCCACGCTATGGCCATGGCCGCCGCTCGCCTCAACCACACTGATACAGAATATCCACAGTTTCATCGGAACGGCCTGTTGCGGGAGCTGTTCTACGAGATCGATCTCGTCCCGGAAGAGTGAGCCGTTCCTTTTCTCCTTGGTACGTTCGTACGTTCCGTCCGCGCGTTGCCTTTGATCGTAAGTCCATTTTTAGAACAGCGATCGTAGAACCGTCCGAATCGGGAAGAGATATCTGATGTGATAGGCGAGGAAGTCTGCATATGGTAGCCGGGTAGTTCAGCTTTGATCGTTCGTGGCGTCTGTTCGTCGGTATATAAGGCGTATGAGTGTTGGCCTAAGGGTAACCCTTGAAGTTTCGCCCTTTGAATCCCATGCCTCCTGCTACTCCCAAAACCGGTGTCCGTGTCCGCGACGAGTTCCTCAACTGCGACTTCTCTACCGTCGGGCAGATGGTGGACTTCACTCATCACCCCTTAATGGCACGAGTCAGTCGTGAAATCCTCGAACCTCTCTACCAGTTCTTCCTCCACATCCGTGAGGATTTTACTTGGTCTCCGGAGACCAAGACGAAGGGAGAAAAGCGCGTAATGCGGCAGCGCGTTCGTGATTATTTGGAGATGGCTGTAAGTCCCGAGTTCCTGAATCGAAGCGATCTTTTAACGTTCGCGTGTCCGTAGGGTCGCTTGTCCAATTATGTGATTCGCCATCATGACCTGGCGGAGGCAAAACGCATCCCGACGCCACCTGTGGCTTGGCTGCAAGTCGTTATGCGAGCGGACTCTGTTTACGGGTTCGAAGGCGACGACAATCAACTCCTTCGGGTGATATTGAGGGGCAAGATCGCCTCTCTGTTGCAATATTCCGAACGCCTTCGCCAGCACGCGGTGGATCGCATAGTCGAAAGAGATGATGAAGGGACCCGGACCCAGTGTGCGTTCAACCCCAAGAGCGAAAATCTGTTCTATGGTTTGCCGGGCGTGATCGAGGAAGGAGAGGTCGAGGCCATGGAGACTGTATAAATTGGTTGCCCATCTTGTAGTGTCCGCCAGCCAATATTCATTGCCCTGCGTCGAATTCCCTATGTCATATTTTCTCTTCCCACCTCCTCGCACCGTTGCCGAAGTCGTCCCTATCCACCAGCTGGTTATAGCACGGATGGACTCGTATTGCTCCGTCCATATTGCAGGCCTTCAGTTGGCTTCCACGAAGTTTGCGCACGTCGAATACGTTCGGGAGCACCTCCGCCCTTTCTGCGAACTCATCCGCGGATGTATTCCTTTGGCGGTCACGGTGCCTGATGATCTCCCTGATGGTCGGGCCAAGTTCCTTCGTCCCTACATTGGCACGTATCTTGAGAAGGTGGTGAGTGAGCGTCGGGCGCAGCGTACGAATGCTGATTTCTCCAGGCGTTTCTTTATAGCGCCGCGCTGGAATATGCCAAATCGAACATCGAGGCGCCGTTTCTGGACCCATCGGTGATCTGGTCCTTGACCATGGTGCGAACCTTCCACTACATGATTGGACAGCCAACGTATGGTTATTCGCGGGAGTGCTGCGACACATTCCTTGGTCGGATCTCTTCTGCCCTTTCGTTCGTGGATCGAACTCGTACTTTGGCTTCGCACACAGACGTTCCCTTGTCTGTCGAGATCACGTCTCTCCCTCACGTTCCCTCGTGGACCCGCGACAGGATTAACCACCTCTGTATTTTAGAGCTGAACGACGCTTGGACTTGCGAGAATGCCCTTCTCCAAGACGAGATTGAAGCTAGCCAGGGGATCGGCCACGGTCTGGAAAAGGCCGTCGCTCAGGCCGAGGCGAGCTACGGGCAGAATCCGAGCAGATCGTTTTTCGTGTAAATGAGCAATGTTCTTCGTCATAGGTGGCTCCTCTGCCTTGTCATAACTTTTTCCTTGTACATATCCTGTGTTTTCGTTGAACGGGCGTGCCGTACGTTCATAATCTCCGCATGTTTCGATGTCCCGTTTGTTCGTTTAAGCTGGTAATCGCCGTTTCTTCCATCATAATGGGAGTAGCTCCCGCATAAGTCTTCATAATTTGGACGCGTACCACGTCCGTGCTGATTCCTCCGATGCCCACGTGGTCATCCATAGGCCTGGATTTATAAAGAGCGTCCTTGCGCGCGTAGGAGCGCACAAACTTCGTCCATCTCCCTAGTGCATGCTTCATCGCCCTAGACGCCACTCCACCGCCAGATGCTTTTCAAAGGAAGAGCTGGTCATCTTGTGGATCCACCGCTCACGCCACCTGGCGCAGCAGCTTCACCGGACCACCCGCATTGCTCCTGTCGCTGAAACCCCTGAAGCGACCGTGGGGCTCATTCGCGATGCCGTCAGCGTATTGTTGAAGAACATGGTGGCTCTGGGCAAGGCGAGCGTAACATATGGGAAACACGCGGAGGGAGAGGAACCCGCGTTTTTCGTGCCGTCCGAGGGGACTACTCTATTCGGGATGGCGGAAAGATTTGTCGACCTATATGGTTTCCACGAGGATTCCTCTCTCCTTGACCGCGCCATCCTCTTCGAAAATCTCTGCACGTTGCAGGAGGCCATGATCAGAAACCCCGGCTACCTCAAGCTGGGCCTCGACTTCCCGAATTTCGACCTTTCCTCGACCGAGTTGGAGTGGTACGGGATCTTCCCGTTCTACAAGGCGCGCCAGATCGCCCTTCTTTCGGTGACTCATTTCCGCCGCTGGAAATTTGGAGGAGAGCTCCTTCGATACAACCCTGAGCTGGGGGAAGAGGGAAGTTATTCGTTCGCTGATATTTCGCTGGAGGGACTGCCAACGCGTCCCAACACGCCCGAATCGCTGGAGGAACCGGAGAAAGTTGGATCGGACGCAGCACCCGTTCAGGTCTTGGGGCTGCTACAGGACGGATTTTGATGAGGGAATGGACTGGAGTCGTCGTCAAGGAGTTATATTACAGCTGGAACGTAGAATCCTCGTGTATTTTGCCCTTGGCAGCCCATCGTACGCCTAGTCCGGTCGCGGGTTTCCCATCAATTGCGTGCCACGTGATCGTATTCTTGGAGAGATATAAGTTGCACTGGTCTTCTCTTCAGGGAATACCTCCTCAAGAATGCCCCAACTCGTTATTCGTCGTCCGGATGGTCCTCTGTCCGCCATCTCTCGAAATGCCCATATCCTACAGGAATTGTGTCTTCCCTTGGAAACACTGGACACGCTTGGCTTCACGCCAGACGAGCCTTGGTCCGAATTCTTCGAGTTCCACCTTTGACCAATGGTTTATCTTGTCAATGCCAGAGTGATGCAAGATTTCTCCCTAATCGGTCGCAAGGGGGTTTATTCCCTCGGCGAACTCGAAGAAATAAGACATTGGGTACACCAAGCTCTTCTCCACTGCGTGAGTGTCGTTTCGTGTGCTGGGTCCGTGGCTGATTTCTTGGATTTTTAGAGGCTCCTCCTGGTGTGCAGAAAAGCCCTCCAGCCGGTGTACGAGGATGATTTCAGCATTTCCTGCCCTCCAACCTGGGGCATTCCTGGTGAAGCGGTGGCTATGTTCGAGATCATGTACCGGATCTGTCTCTCAATTGGGTTCCCGTGCAGCAACGACTCCCTCTGCCCGTTGGATTGCCACGTTCTCCTGCCTTTAATCATGGGCGCACGGGAGACCCGTGCTTTGTTGAAGACCGCGGATGATTATTCCGCTTATAATCGATTTGGCGAAGTGATAGACGTGGATCGGTTTATCGGTGGTCTCGCCTGCATAATTAAGCAGGAGCGTGGAAGGGCCTCGGCTTCTGACTCCGAAAGCTCGAGTTCGAGGGAAATCCATTGGTTGGAAACCTGAGGTTTCCGCTCGTATGGTGCGTCCGTTGTGATGATGACTGCGCCTCTGCTAGGTGCCGATAGGTGGTGGTGGTAAGGGCAAGTAGAGAGTGTTTGTCCTTGGGGGAGATAATGGTGTCGCTGCGCGAGACTGTGGTAGCAGTAAAATGTGTGTGGTTTATTTAGAGGATTTTGATACGCCCCAGAGAATATCTGGTCGTACGGTTCACTATTCTAATGTACGGAGGAGAATCCGCCCAAAGTCTAGCCTTCCCTGAATTTTGTAACACGTCCCGTTCTACAATCCTGTCGAGGAGCGGACAACGGTTTAGATGCGATGCGGTTTCCATTGTTATAAACGCTATGGGGCCGTTCTCGGTTCTTTTGTATACAGCTACCCTTGGTCCTCCGACCTCTTCTGGGGTGCTTCGTGCGCTGGGAGGCCCTAAACTTGTTTTCAATGACTCCGCTCCCGTCTGCCGTTCCGTTCTTTCCAAGTCCGTTCCCTACTAAATTCTCTACAAATTGTCTTCTTCTTTCCGTTCGCAAGTTCTAACGAGCGGGGTCGGCTTCTTGAGAGCTGCGATGAAGGTCGATACCTGTTCCGTTCGATGCGAGCGGTCGGGGAGTTATACAACTCGAGCGGTGACTGGCGTGGTGCTCGAGATCGCTGTTATGTCGAGCGGTCCGTACAGCGGCAGACAATCCAAGGGCAGCGGTTCGATGTTCTGCCAGGCACAGCCCTGGAGACCTTGTTTTCGTAGTCGGCATACCCTGGTGAGCGGTACTTGCGTATCACTTAAGATGCGCTGGTAGTTTTAGATGGGAAAATTAGATGTCTTTATTCGTAGCAGCGTCTCGTATTTATAGGAAATCAACCCTCTAGCACTGCCTTCTACACGTTCCTCTTGTCCTTCTCCGACTCATGGCATCCCGTTCCCTAAATTGGGACCGCCACATGCTCCTTTGACTGGTTCCGTCCGTCTTTGTGACTCGAAAGAGGTTCCCGCTCCGTTCCTGAGCTGCGCGTGGGAAACCCGCTCGACGAATGCATGGCGCTCCAGTTTCCGCTCTCAATTCTTCATTCCTGGAAGCTGTGCGCGAATTCTCCGCTCGCCGAACGCGTGGTCCTTCAGTCAGGAAGTATTTCCGCTCTCAGCTCCATGTTCCTGGAGGCTGTGTGTGAGATTTCCGCTCTTTGGACACATGCTCCTTGTGTCGGGAACGATTTCCGCTCCTAGTTCCACACTCCAGATCCTATGCGCGGGTTTTCCGTTCCTTAGATCTCGTCTTGGTCGGCCGTTCTTCCCTGATCTTATTCTCCTTATTCGTTTTGTTGGTACTCTTCCCGACTTGAACGACCTATTCCTTCTTGAAGGCCGCTCCACGAGCTTCATAACCATATCCTACTCTGATTTTATTTCGTTCGGCGCCTCGCTCGGCTTTGCCGGCGAGGCGGAGCTGAGCGAGGCAAAGCCGAGTGAGGCAAAGCGGAGCGAGGCGAGGTGGAGGTGAGGCGAGGCGGAGGTGAAGCGCGAGGCGGAGGTGAAGCGCGAGGCGGAGGTGAAGTGCGAGGCGGAGGGTAAGCGCGAGCGGGAGAACCAAGGGGGCGCGCAGAGTCGCAAAGTCGGGCGCGCAGCGGGAAAACACAGGGCAGCGCGCAGAAAACAAAAGGTGGCGTGCGTGCGAGCGGGAGAAACGGAGTGCGCAGACTTTGGAAAGTCGGCAAGCGGCCGTTGTATGCCAATCATATTTTACGCGCACCATTCGCTTTCTTTCTTGGGCGTGCGTTTAAGTTGGCGATCGCAAAGTCGGCGAGCGGTTGTATGCCAATCAATATTTACGCGGCACCGTTCGTATTCTTTTGAGCGTGTGTTTAAGCTGAGTGTTCGCAAAATCAGCGAGCGGTGTTGCGTGATAATCAATATTTATACGTCGCAGTTCGCTTTCTTTTGAGCATGCGTTTAAGCTGAGTGTTCGCAAAATCGGCGAGTGGCGTTGCATGATAATCAATATTTACGCGTGCCGTTCCGCTTTCTTTGCGTGCGTCTCTGGTTGGCCTTTTTGCTGTGGTGCGTGCGGGGTCGGGATCTGTTTTATGTGAGTGCCAATGTGTAAGGTGTCGGATCGGGAATGTGCTCTGTCCTTTTTTAGGCGATGCCGTTTCCGCTTGGTATGTGCCGTTCCAGAGCGATCACAAAGTGATGGCTCACACCGTTCCTGTGTTTTCCCTCCAATTTTCGTTGCTCGGCTGATGATGCCCGTTTCTTCCATTCACAGGTTTTCTGGAGGATATGCGAGCGGCGTGCAAAATCGGAATAGGGGTTTCCTTCTTGGTTTGCAAATGTTTGGCCCCGTTCGTACGCCGCGTCCGATCACGTGTAATGACTCGTTTTTCGTGAATCTGGCTTGTCTTCTTCATCTTTTATTCCATAATTTGACAGAACGGAACATGCGTCTGTTCCATCCGTTTGTCCTTCGCGCTGCATAATTTCTCCCAGAGAGGTGGCCACCTCCCCGAAAATCCTGGTGAGAATGCACTGTGCACATGCGTTCCCGTGTTTTTGGTGATCACCTCCTTGGTCCTGGTTTACTGCTGGTGCTCGGCTGCTGAAATTCCCTTGGTCGTAAATCTGGTACGTCCGGCTTCCTTCTGATTCCTGCGTCCTGATTATCGCGTATTATTCCTCCGGCTAGTCGATCGAGATTCCTTCATAGATATGTTGCTTTGACAGGTTGCACAGCCGATATATTCGATGAAGCAGTGGACAGGCCAGGCGTCCGTTTGATGGCAACGATGGTCACGTGCTCCGCGCATCAAAGTCGCACAGGGGCTGTTATTTAACAGATTTCCCCCATTGACGCGTCCCGTTCCTTCTCCTCCCTCCTCTCTTCTTGGATAACGCGTCAAGTTGGAAAGCGCGCCAACACGTGTATCGTGGGAAACGTTTCAGGCTTGGATATTTTCGTCCATCATTCCAAAACAGGGTAAGTTCAAAGTTTGTTTTTGAGCTTCTCCCATTGTTTTTCGTCTTCCATTTCTTCGTCGTTCTGCATGGTTCCACGGCTGCGCCGACTGCGGTGAGTCATTCCTCCCCTCCTTGCTCGCCATTCCTTTCTCACTGAGCCCCCCCTTTCCTCCCACCTCTTTTTCTGTGTTCATCGCTGCCCTCCTTGGCGCTCTCCTTTGCTTTGCAATCTGATATGTCTGGCGAAAAGTCCCGGATCCGACTCCGCCCTCGCACTAGGGAAGGTCTGGCAGCCACCTCCATCTCCTCGAGTCGTGGCCCTCCTCGCAGAAAGAAACCTTCTCCATGCGTGTTCCCTTTTCTTTATTTGTTTTTGGGTCTCTTTGCTAACCCTTGCGTTTCCTACGACAGGACGCCGTCTGTTCACGAGTTGAGCAGTTCGTCGGCTTCCTATGTCGAGTCTGCAAGTGGATCGGAGTCTGACGGTGATCTTGTGCACCCAGCCGACCTCCTTGACTCTCTCCCTGCGAAATCCCCGAAGGACGCGAAGCCCCAAAAACGCCCGGTCGACGCCATGGATGTCGACGAGGAGGTCGCCACTCCGCCTCCCAAAAAGGCTCATCGTTCAAGCAACAAGGGCTCCGCGGTGTCGAATGCTGCGGAGTCTTCTTCCAAACCTGCCGAGCATCTTGCTCCGCATCCTCTTGCCCGCCCGAAGGCGTCTGCTGTCCCTTCCCTCTCCGAGCCTTTATCTGGTCCTCACCGTTCCGGTGGTGCGTCTTCCTCCGCAGCCGCTTCTCGGTCCAAGACCCAGGTTGTAGATCTGGAGACCATCGAGATCGAGGAGAAGCTGCAGATCAACGACTCCTTCGATTTCGATGTTCGCCGCACCAGCGCGGACGGGATCTCGCGAATGTACGAATTCTACACCCAAGACGCAGAAGAAATCGGCAAAGAATACAAGAGGGTGGAGGCGAGGGACCCAGATGGCTTCCTTCGAAGGGTGGAGTACTTCTCGCGAGAAGGGTTCGCCCTTTCTCGCACTGGGGAGTGGCTTCTCTCGTTTGGGGAGACAATTGGCAACCTTGTTTCGTTCTACAACGCCGTCCTCCTCGTCTTCATCGCCTTTCAATATCGGTATAGCCTCGTCGAGCCGCTCGACGCCCTCCCGTCTGACCCTGACGATCCTGTCTTCCTCGACACCCGCGACGCCTTTCCTCCTTTTGATGGTGAGCCGCACGCCTCGATGGCTGCCTATGAAGATGCGTGGAACAAATACAAGCTGGCGTTGGCGAAACATGACGCGTCCGAGTCAGAGAAGGAGACGGCGTTCTTGGAGAAGCAGAGGGTGAAGTTTTCGGAGTGGAAAGAGCGCGCGCACGCATATCGCGACAGGATTCCCACCGTCCACCAATACCAGTCTTCCCGCATCCTGATGTACATCGAGGAACGCAAGAGGGCCGTGGCTGAATTCGAGACGCGCCTTAACACGCTGGGCTGCTACATTCTTTTTCGTGTCCACGCCCAGTTCGAGGGCGAAGACCGCGTCCTCGACCGTGGTTTTCCTCTGCCCGCCCCTGCTCAGGCACCTCGTCGTCTCCCAGTTCGCGTCGCCACCGCCTCTGCCAGTGCCGGTTCCTCGTGCACGGGGCAAGGCGATGTCAGCTGAGCCTGATATCGCCGTCCTCGAGCAGGGGTCGAATTCGGGGTCGGATGATCTCCCTTTGTCGGTCCAGCGCAAGTCCAAAGGGAAGAAGAAGGCCATCGCCGAGTCCAGGGAATCGAGGGGAAAGTCTCGTGCGGGGTCTGAAGGCGAGGATGAGGTGGATCCGGAGATCATCACCTGTACGGTTAAGGTGAAGAAGGGGGAGAGGCAGTTGGCCGTTGAGTTAACGGGCCCGCAGAACGAGTATGACTCCCAACTCTGGCACGACCGCAATGACCTTTTCGTGATCGACGCGCCTACGACCTCCACTGGTGGCAACAAAATCGTCACGCACACCTACCCCTACGACGAGAACCACCTGCGGTTTTCCGGTACTTGGAAGCGCCGAATCGCTCTCTCCAGTTTGCCAGCGCGTACTGTTTTTACTCGAGGAAAGGCACGTCCTTTTCTTCACCTTTTTATTTGCTTAAACTAATCGTCCTTTCTTTCCTTGTAGGGATGCGTTCGTTGCCTTCTGGCAGACAACGAGTGCGTTCGCCTGCATTATGGAGACGAGACCCCAACGGCTGTGTGCACTCATTGCCGCGCGGACAACGCAACCTGCGAATTGTCGCCCGTTGAATTTGATTGGGAAATGACCGGTAAGTCGTGGCGCCGCTTCATTTGTGTCCCACATAGCTTTGCTAATCGCCTCCCTCTTGCAGACGCCGCCCTTCCAGATGTGAACGCCGAATGGATGGAGCTCCAATTGTCGCTGATGCTCAAGATCGCCAACGAAGTCGGAGGAGTGGGGACCACCGAGCACTTGCTCGTGCGCTTCATGCGCCATCTCCGCTCCTTGGGAACTGATCGGGACGTTCTTGAAGCGCGCCGTGCCATCTTTGGAAGCGAAAATTCCAGCGTCGCAGGTGGAAAATCCAGGCACCGCGCACATTCATCGTCCCGTGGAGGGGGAGACAGCGAGAGCAACGACAGCGGTACGGAGGTTGAAGGAGGGAAGGGCGGAGAGGATGGGGACGTGTTGATGGGTCAGGACAAGGGTAAGTCCCTTGTTTTCTTCTTTTTCCCCACCGTCCTTTGTTTTGCTGATACCTCCTCCCCTCTTTTCAGGTTCGGCTGACAACGAGCCTCTGCTCATGGCGAGCGCGAGCGCTTCTGGGAGATTGTCTCCCCCGTCCGCCGTCCGTTTGACCATGGATTCCGTTGAAATCCCTTCGTGCGCAATTCGCCCTTCCGTCACGTCGCCAGGCGATCCTCGACAGATGTTTTCTCCAATGCCGCCACGTCAATCATCCGGGTCACGAGCCTCTCCTCCGAAGCAACCCCAGGCCGCCCTTCTGTCTCCTCCGGTTGCCGTTTCACCTGCTCTTTCCCTCCATCTTCGGGAAAGCAGGAGTCCTCCTAGGCTCTAAACCCAACGAGACGAACGAGGGTTTCGCAGCGAATGGCGAGATGTTGGAGGAAGGGGAAATAGACGCCGAGGGTGAGATCGTGGTTGGGACTTCCGCAGGTGAGACGTTGGGGGCAGCGCCAGATGTGGATATGGACTAATCGCGGGGCAGGGCATCGTTTGCCCATGGACCCAAATCTTTTTGTATTTTTTATTCCATCGTATATTCCGAACTCCCCAGTGGCGGCTGGGTCGAGCAGGAACACAAAAATCCGCCTCTTCACTACTTTCTTGATTGTCGCTTTGTGCCTCCGTGCATGCTGTACGCCCTGCTTCCGGGGCCTCAAATGTATTATTTTCGAGAAATAAATCGAATTTTTCTTGGTGTTTCCGTCCGAATTAAGTAGCGTGAGAATTGTTTTCAGGGAAAGCACCCTCGGCGCTCATGGTTACTTGGAAAAACACGACGCGACGCGATGCATCGTGCCTCATGACTGGCGATCTTTGTGTTAAGGAGTGGCTGTGTCTTTCGCGACAGCGGCGTCTTCTAGGTGCTTAAAGGCCGTGCCAATCATTTCTTTACAGCATGTATCTTCTTTTAATAAATTTGGCTGGTTCCCCACGGACGGACCTAGGTTAAGATCCCTGTTTTGTTGTTTCTGGTTTCGTTATTCGAGATCAGTTATGGCTCAGATAGCCAGGCGAGAGGATAGAGCGATTTGAGGTAAGGATTTGGCGAGGGGAAGATCGTTTCTCTAAGATCAGGGAGGTCCGGGCGTGGCTTACGTTCACGCGACATGTATTCAGGAGGATAGGATGAGGTCGGAAAAATAGATATATTGAATGAAAGAGCCCAAATACATGTCGCATAATGATCAAAGTCCGTTTCCTTCGTGTTTTTCGGGGAGCGTATGGTTCGTCCGTTCTTTTTACGAGTCCGGTTCCGCTGATTGACCTTCGAACCATCTATTCCCGGTGTCGCCTCACTCGGGTTCCTTTTCTTTTCGTTTCTTCTTGGGTTTTTCCTCCACAAATTTCGTGACTGGGATGCGAATTTTGGAACGCAGCTGATATGGGATTAGCCTAAAGGCTGCGACCAGCATTTTGGACATGGCACCGTCCAACTCGGCCAAGATGTATGAGCTATCCGACTTCCGTCGTATCATGACCATGGGGCCAGAATACCGTGGTTTTGCTTTTCGCGACCACTCGTTCTCAACAGAAGAATTTCTGAGAAGAACGAGCGATCCAGGTGCAAAATCAAAATCCTCGATTTTCTTCTGGTTGTCCTTTTCCCATTGCCTGATACTCCGGACATGCGCTTTGTATATCTTGGTTTTTAGTTCGGCCAATTCCTCCGGTCTTTTCATCAGCTGCTTGGCGCGAAGCACGATCAACTCCTCGGTGGTAAGTTTTTCTCCCGTGAAGTTGATCATGTACGTTGCTTCCACTATGTCAAATGGGAATAATGGCTCCACCCCGTGTGCGAGGTAGTATGGCGAATATCTGGACGACTTTTGGATGGAGACTCTCTCCGCCCAGAATATGTAGAATATTCTTTCGGTCCAGAGGTCCAAATCGCCTTCGCACGCCTTAGAGATGGCCTCACATACGTCGTAATGGCACCTTTCCACGATTCCGTTGGCTCGGGAGTTGTATCTGGAGATCTTTATGTGGTGGATGCCATATCGTTTGGAAAGCCATTCGACAGCTTTGATCCAAGCGCCTCCGTTGTCCGTTACAATTTCTGCCACCGCTCCCCATCGGCACAACACTTCCTCGAAAATGAAGCATCCGAGGGTGTATGCATTTTCGTCTTCCAACATTCTCCACTCTGGCCAGGAAATTAGCGAACATCGCCCCTGCGCAAGATATCGATACCCATGTGACTTGGGTAGGAGCATGGTGTCGCCGTGGAATTTGTGGAAAAGTGGAAGGGGCATCGCGACCGTGGGTGGGATATTGATCCTCTTTGTCAAGCGGAGCTGGCATTTGTGACATGTATTCAGGTACCAATTGAGGTCTTTGTCCATGTACGGCCACCAGAACCAGTCGAGTAGATGCTTTCACGTAATAAAATATCCTTTGTGCCCGAGTTCGTCGTGAACCTGCTGTAAAATCGCTGCACGTTTTTCTGGAGGGAGTACGAGTTTGTGCTCGTGATGAGAATCCCGTTCCCAGAGCACTCCTTCAAGGAGGAAGAATCTGCACGATTTTCGCACGAAACGTTCGAATTCTTCGTCTTTCATCCCGTCCAGATGCTGCTTGCATTCCAGGAATTCCTTGATTATTTCCATTTCCGCGTCCGCAGCGTCCGCCTTTTCGCTCCTGGGTATCTCGTAGACTTGGTCGTCGATTAGGGTGATGAAAATCCTGACCAGAGGCTGATTTCACGGTTTTTCATGGGAACGGGTCCAGCGTCCGGTGAACACGTGATCGAGATTTTGGCCTCCGGATTGAAGTTGGGAAGCCGGGATCGTCTCCAATAATGATGATCGCCGTTGCCGCTGCCAATTCATCACCTGGATCGCGAATCCGCACGCACGGTCGATCCATTCATCAACATCATCGTCTTCCTCGGGATCTTCTGGCGCGGGTTTCCTACGCGAAAGCCCATCTGGTGCGTGAGTGATTCCTGGAGTGTGTTCGATCGCAAAGTCGAATAAGAGAATCGCGGCGATCCAATGGTTGATGGTCGCGTTGGGTTGAATATCAGGATTTTTGAGCATGCCTTTAATGTACTTCGCGTCCACACAGACCATCAAGTCTTTTATCCCAACAAGGTACATTCTCGCGGCCTTGAGCACACGGAATAACCCGTAGAGTTCCAATTTTGCCTGCGAGTATCGCGATTCTCGCTCGTCCCATGTGATGGAGCCGAAACGGGATGGGTATTCGAGGGCATCTTCTCCAAGCTGTAAAAGGATATACCCCATGCCTCGGACCGACGAGTCAACCGATAAAATGACGTGCCTGCCGGATGCGTAGTCGATTTGTTTGATGGCGGGAGAATTTATGAGCAAATCCTTTAACGCGTCCATCGAAGCTTATTCTTCTGGTCCCCATCTGAAATCTACTCCTTTTCGCGTAAGACGCATCAAAGGAATCGCCACGTCTGCGAACTGGTTCATGAATATCCGCATTAGGCCCAGCGTGCCAAGGAAACCCCTGACATCCGTCAGGTCTTCGCAAGGCGGCCAATCTCGGATCTTCTGGACTTTGGACTCGTCTGGTGTTCTTCCCGCGAAGCTGCAGAGATGGCCCACGACCTTGATACGTGGGACTGCAAAATATGATTTCTTTGTGTTGAAAGTTCTGCCTGCATGCCTGATACATTGGAGTATGCGATTGATGGTTAGCATGTGTTCCCAAATGAATCTCCGAATTCCTGCGTTCTCCGGGATCGTCTCGTATTCACCGTTTTCGAGGAGGTAATACGTGGTGGGTCCTTTGACGGGAGTATCGTCCACGAACGGTTGGGTGTATTTGGGAATTTCATCTTGGAGGATGAAATTAATATCCCCTTGTTGCACCTGGACCGAATTCGTGTATCCTTGTGGAAGACACATGAGTCAGAAGGTCCCAAACGGTCCTTGGAACGTGGTGAAATCCCACGAGGCAATGTCCAGAAGCCGATGGTCAAAACCAACGAACAAATCGAACATCCCGTACACGGTGGATCCTCCAAAAGACTCGGCGTAGACCTCGACGATTGGTGGGCATCTGGCGTCTTTTATCACAACCTGGTTTAAGGGTTGGAGGTTATGGACGAGTCGGAGGGAGCCATTGGATTTGGGGACTACAAACCAATTCATCCGATACGACGAGCTGGATGGTTCGTAAACTCCTGTCTTGATTTTCCCGTGTATGATTTCCACCACTTCGTCGCGTATTCCAGGTGGTATTGGAATATTTCTCTCCTGCCACGGGGTGTGAGCAAGAACGGGGATTTTCACTGGTTCGAAATAATCTTCCTGGAAATGTCCCCGCTCGCTTTCGTCCCACGCAAACGCGAATTCGTGATTGCGAATGACGTCGTGAACGAGTTTCTCTTCTTCTGGCCATAGGAACCCGTCCTCGTTTATTTTCATTTCTCCGGCCCTTTGCTTCGTATATCTGTCTCCTTCTCGCAAGTTGCCGGGCCTCGGGTTCAATGGTGGCATTCCCTCCAACGGATCGGAGGGGAAGTGCCGGATGGTCCGAAACTCCTCTGGCAAGGTTGCCGCTACAGAGTGGACCCTGTCAGCCACCGGCTTGTACTTTTTCTTCTTCGGCTTCGCTTTCTTCTTTTTCTCGCTGTCCAGGGCCGCTGTGTTGACCCATACATGTATTGTTTCATCGTAGTTGTACATCTGATTGAGACAATATTCCAGGTAGCGTGGAGATATTTCCCACTGGATGGTTTGGTCGTGAATGAAGATTGGTCAACAATCTATCGTGTTCGTGCCTTCCGGGGCATATAGAACCATCGGCGATGTCAGCCGATGGAACGAAAACCCTGGGATATTACTTTGTTTTTCGATTTTCTGCTCAGAACGTTGGACGGACGCCCCGTCCGCTCCCGAGATATGCCAATAGTTCGTTGCAACCGTGAGTTCCGGCGGAGGGCACGGTGTTGATTCGCCCTCCATCAGATAAAATCCACGTCAGAGACATCAACAGCCGTGTAATTCGTGTCCGCGAAGGTCACCGATTTCGGAGGCTTTTTCCTGGTTGCAACGGAAAGCACTTTCTTGGTATTCGGGCAGGTGATGGTCAATTCCTGCGTGCCGTCTGACCGATCCTTGGTATGGCATTCCGTGAACCGGAAGAAGGGCCTTCCCATTAATATGTCGAAGGGGGCCCCGTCCACTACGTGCGTCTGGAGCAGGAGATCAATGTCTCCCACTGTGAACTTGAGGTCCTCCACCACACCGGCTGTCGTGGATCTATTAGAATCCGCTGATTCCATCGTGAGCGTCTTGTCGGGCGCAAGGGGAATTCCGAGCTGCTGCCAAATATTGCGGTTCATCGCAATGATCTCCGATCCCTGGTCAAGGGTGCACACGACTGGTAAGGAGTCGTTTATTATCAGGTCAAGAACGCGGAGAGAGTCGATGGGAGAGGCAGTAAGGAGGGTGGTCAGGGAACCCTCTACTCCTCCGTAATTCATTACAAGCGCCTCCTGTTCCGCGTAGATCCCAGTTTCAACCGTGGGAATTCGCTTGGTAACGGTGTTTTCCTGATAATATTTGCGGAAGTCCGGTGAAATTGCGCACAACTCCTCGTTAGAGATCGAGAACTGCGAACCTAGGGCTCACTGGATCACGCTTTTCACGAGGAGCAGGTTCTCAATGGGTGCCTGGTATTTGAATGCGGGAGGCGGTGGTGGGAACTTCCCATCAACAGTTGTTGGCTGCGGTTTTTGGATTGCCTTCGGATTGGGCACTGCGTCTGTTACCGTTTTAAGCACGGATTTCGGTGGGCCCTTCTTCTGGATGACCACTTCGGGTACCGCCCTCTTCTTTGGCACCTGCCTTTCGTTTATCAGGACCATCCCTTCCTCGTCCTCGACTTCTTCGATGGTTGCACTCTGGGTGCGTCCAAATGCCAAGGTCTGGGTGGGCGAACAACTGGTGAATGTCATGGCTGTAACAGCATGAGGCGGCGCGTCTCTTTCAAAGGCCTGCGTCTGCACCTGCTGCGGAGCGGGAGCTGGTTGTTGAACGGGCGGGTTGTCCGAAATCCACCTGTCGATCTTCTCCACTAGGTTCCTGCCCGGAACTCCTCTGGGTATGAACTGCCCATTGGGAAGGACGATTTTAAGGTCCGCATTGCGGAAACATTTCCCTTGCCGGATGTAATCGTCTGCAAGGGGGCACTCTCATATGAAGTGTCCACTCCCTGAACAGAAGCCACATTCGCCCGGAAGGAACGTAGTTCCACACGTCGGTGGACCATTATTGCGTCCGTTCCACGGCTGCCTTGGCTGATAGCCATTCGAGCGCTGCTGGTACCTGTTGTCACGTTGCTGGTACCCGTTGTTGTGCTGCTGGTACCTGTTATCACGCTGCTGATACCCATTGTCTCGCTGACCATACGGTCCTTGGTACGAGGACCAGTGGTTGTAGCCACAATGCAATGTACCCAGCCACAGCAGGGGGGTACATTGCTTTATGGCCAATGCTGGGCTGGCCAGCCAGGGTGTGCCTTTAATGCAATGTACCTTTGGCTATTTAAATAAAAGAAGTGCAAGCTCCGGGGCTCGAACCAAAAGCTAACAGATTACATAACCATCAAAGAACCAGAAACTAACATCATAACCAAGTAGACTAAGGAAGAGATGATAGAAATCAAATTGATGGGTATATACTATGTGCTCCCAAACACATAATTAGCATGTGCTGGCCTATCCAGCCCCGCTAGGGGCTTGGTTAGTGTTTGGGTTAGTGTCTGGGTTAATGTTTGGGTTAGAGGTTAGGGTTAGAGGTTAGAGTTAGGGGTTAGAGGTTAGGGTTGGTTAGTGTTAGGCCCCAGGGATATTGAAAAAAAATGTTGAAGGACTTTTAAACATAATACAACACATAAGAAACTACTTCAAAGACCTAGGGCAGCTTGTCTGCCCTAGGTCTGGGTATTAGCAATGTGAAATAAGAATGGTAGACATCAGTATGTGGTCATCAAAATCTGTTGCTTATCAATGGTCTGATAGTATAGTGGAAATAGCATGTTGCCTAAAATAGTACTGCAATCTGGAGGTCTGGGGTTCAATTCCCGGGGCCAGCACCATTTTGCTTTAATTTGCTTTAATTTCATTGGCTGGGCAGGGTACATTGCATTAAAGGCACACCCTGGCTGGCCAGCCCAGCATTGGCCAAAATGCAATGTACCCCCCTGCCACGGCTGGGTACATTGCAATTAAGGTACAGCCACACCTCGTACGAGATGGGTTGTGGAGCGGGAGCTGGATAGACCGGGGGCAGGACAGCGTCTATAGCCGTGGTGGTGTACATGGGGTACGCTTGGCGGGGCTGAGGAGGAATATTCCTGTTTAGGGCCTGGGTTAAGGATTGCATGTCGACATGGTATCGTTGGTTCATCTTCGCGAACACGTCGCTTAGATCTACCATCTCCTTCTTTATGAAGGAAGTGTCGGCAACATCTCCTCCCATTTTAGGGCCTTCCAGGATATATTGCCCTGCTTTCACCATGTCGGCTATGTCGTGCGGAATATTGCTAGCGTGGTCTGGCTTTGTGATTTGGAGGCGGCGGTAAACGCGTCCCCGAAAATCTTCGTCCAATCCCTTCGGGAATTCCTTTCGCACCTCGAGGTCTGTCATTTTCCCCTCCCTGATTAGGTGATTCGCGATGGTGGAGAATTTTCGATGATATTCGGAGAAGTCGTCCTTCGTTTTAATTGTCTTCGAGGCCGGACCAGTGACGTACACGTCTAAATCATTCGTAGTGAAGATTTTATGGCCGTCAGAGCCTGGGTACAATTCTTGGATCTTCGTTTTGAATTCGGCCCACGTGACCGCTTGGCCTGCTGTGATACTTCCGTTCCACAGAAGTTCATCCTCTCGATCAATATATCGGAAGGCAACCTTTATCTTTTCTGCATCGGTGGTCTTTTCGCATGATTCTGGGACTTCCTCGACATCCTCCCAGTAGTGTTTAAGGCTAAGGGCCTTTCCATCGAACTCGGGAGCCCTGCGGGCCGTACGTCCGGGTAACATTTTCGTCATCTGTTTCCGGATAGGGGTAGGTTGAGAGTCGGGTAAAGGTGAGTCTGAAAGAGTGGACTCCGATGAAAGAGTATTAGATAGGTCGGTGGTTGTAGGAACTGAGTCTAATGAAGTCTCGGGAGAAAGAGAGTCGGTGGGTGTTTCTGGCGAAGACGGAATGGAAGTAAGAGGTGATTCCTCCTCTGGTGGTTGCTGAACGATGGGTACGAGAGCTGCGGGTGCTGTCGATACTGAGGCGGTAGGGTCGTTTTCTGCAAGGGTTATCTCCTGTAGCACGTTTCTTCTGCTGCGTAGGTTTTGTGAGGGCGTGTTCGCCGATGTATTGGCACGGTCTAGTGTCCTTCTCCATCTAAAATCCATGGTAAAAACCCCTCGTGGTGGGCTCCAGTTGTGATAAGGACCGCGGTGTCGCTATGAGAATTTGTTTTATCAAATAGCTAGCCCATTCGGCCTCTAGGGGTTAATTAATGTTGGAGGATAGTGGGGATGTAGGATTGGGACGTGTGCGTTGTCTGAATGAGGGTGTTGCACAGGATCGCACGAGGCGTCCGTTCCGTGGTTTCGTGTTGGGGGTACCTGCTGTTAGCTGTAAATGGGTGTGGGGGTGATAGTTACCTGTCCTAGGTCACAAGCTCGAGCGAACGACGCATTGTTTCCTGTAAAATCCGATGCCTATGCTGCAATCCTTCCCTCGTGTTTCCCCGATGTTCCCAACGAAGGTGGAAGGCTTAATACAACGTTTTACGGTTATAAAGCAAGTGACAGCAATGCCGGCTGGTGCTGGTCAGTCGAACGTATGGGACGTCCGGTCGTGACGCTGGGTGGCAGACGGCAATTTAAACCAATATGGCTTCACCCAGGCCGACTTCTACAAAGCGTGAAGCTCGCCAAGTTGGTGATCCTATTACGGGGAAGCCCGATGATATGACTTGGGGTCCAATGAGTTGGGACCTTGCGAATGGAGGTGTGAGAGTGAAATGCCCCTGCTAGAGGCAAGTGAGGATGTGGTCAACTCGGTGTGAGCGAGGCTTAGTTGCACAGGTGGGGGTACAGGTAGTGGGGGAGAACTAAGCTCCGAAAATTGACTGACTACAACACCTTTTTCCGCTATCCTTTTATACCTTTTCACCTCTCGACCGTCCCCTTGATGCCCACTCATTCGGTTCCATCCCTTTCACGTTTGAGGGTGCTTGTGCAGGAACATATGCGGTGTGCGTTCAGTATTTGGGGCCACGGGCGAGGCTTACGTTCGGATTTTGGGGTTCGTTTCAGTGAACGGATGGAGCGTGCGACGCAAATCGGTATGGACGCAGGACCCGTTCTATGGCAGAGCGGATTCCTGGGCCATAAAAGGTCAGCTATTGGTTGGAAGACATGTCAGGACGCATCTGAATGGGTTTCGAGTGGTGTAAGTGAGTGGAAAGTGGATCAGACAAGGCTTGCGTTCGAGTGTTGATGACTTCTCGGGTGTGGGAGGTGGATACCAAGGCCAGGATGCCCACTATTGGTTGGACCGTACCATTCTTGTGGGACGTAGCACGCGGCGCCGCGCTCGTATGCAGGGTACGAACTCGTGGAAAGGGAATTCGGACGGTGAGGGCGTTCAGCGGTGCTCACACCATGGTCGGACGGGTGGTACGTGTGATGCCAAGGGTCGGATGGGGAGCGTAAGCTGCATACATTTGATGAGAAACCGGATTTGGTAACTTCGATTCCCGATTTGGGTGAACGGGCACCTCGTACGTTCTCGTCCTGGACTCGGTTGAAGGGGCCGTGAGGCGGTGTGCAGGGTGTAGCACAAGCACCAGCCTCACACCGGCTCTTGGACCTGACTTCTTCCTTCCATCAGAGGCTGTGCGGCAAGAGGCATTTCCTCTTCAGGATCTTGATCCCGTGGCCCAGTCTCCTTGTCCGTATTCTCTCTCGTCTGCCTCCTTGTTGTAGCCCACGCAGAACTCCTTCCTTCCAAACAGTCCTCTAGACTCCACTCGACAAACGTAGCTCTTCTGGCAGGCGCCTCTTCTAGCTGTCTTTCTTGAGCCTCGGCAAGCGTTGAATCTGTTATAATAGTGAGGGAAGAGTCTCTGATAGGCGAAATGTGGGGAGGCAGCATTCGTGGGAGCCTAGAGAGGGGATCTACATTGGAATGGACCTGCCCGGCTCTATGAACGATCTCCAGCCCCAGAGCATAGGCCAAGAAGATTGCCCCCCAAGCGGCAAGCCTTCGGTTAGAGTTCTCGTATGTCCGAGCCCATTGGAGGGCTGAGTGATCTGTGACTAGAAGAATACGCTCCCCCTCAATGTATGGCTGGAAACGAACCAATCCCTCCTTTGCTGCCAATGCTTCACGTTCGGTCGTCGAATATCTCTGCTCTGCTCCTTTGAAACACCTGGAATAGTAAGCTATGACTCGCTCAATGTGCACCACAGTCTCATCAAAAGTCTTTCCCCATTCTCCAGCCGATGGGGCGTCGTTGAATTTGGGGCTGATTGTTGTGGTCAACTTCGGCGGGGGCAATCCTGCTTCATAAGCTTTCTTCAGTCTCCGATGTGCTCGTGTTCCAACCAGATCTTTGACTGCGATAGGCTGTATTTGTTGCAGGGCACATCCTGCTGCCTCATCTGAGGTGTCCGTGTACAGTCGGTAGGGTAACCCCTCCATCGGGTGCCCTAACAGCGGTGCGCACCGTAGGGCATTCTTGGCTTCACGAAAAGTGTGTTCATGCTCCCTCTTCCATTCCCAGCGACAGTCCTTCCTCAAGAGCTGGAAGAGCGGACCACAGATGTCCGCATAATACGGAATGAAGGCTGAGAAGTCCACGACCATTCCGAGGAATCCTTGCAGCTGAGATAATTTCGAAGGCCTTTCCAGTTCCAGAATCGCTCGAACCTTCTCCTCATGAGTCGACAGTCCCAGTTGCGAAACTTTATGGCCTAACAGGAGAATGGAGTCATAGAACAGGTGACATTTGTTTGGCGACAAGGTAATGCCCGCTGTTTCGATAGCTTTCAGCACAATCCAGATGTTTGATATGTTCCTCGTAGGTGTTTGAAAAGATCACCATGTCGTCGATGTAGACCAAGCAAAATATCCAGAGATAAGGTGCTAATATCCCCTGCATGACCCGTTGGAAAATTGAGGGGCCATTCCGAAGACCGAACGACATGCGTCTGAATTGGAATAAACCTCTGTGAGTGCGGAATGCAGTTTTTTCCACGTCTTCGTTCTCGACTTCTAGCTGGGTAAATCCAGCCAGCGCATCTAGCGAAGATAGGACTTGAGCTCCGGAAACGGCCGACAGAATCTCACTTTGCCGCGGTATCGGAAACTCGTCGGGCACTGTCACTGCATTCAGTTTATGGTAGTCCACGCAAAACCTGGGTTTGCCATTCCTATAGGCGATCACCACTGGAGCGCTCCATGGACTTTTAGACGGCTCAATTACTCCTTGTTCAAACCATTTATCAAGCTGCTCGTCGATCACCATTCTTTTGGCCGGAGAGCTACCATACATGGGGACAGCGATCGGAACTTGACCATCGAGAGTGCAAATGTGGACTTTAGCAGGGTGGTGACCTAATCTCCCGTCAAAGCCGAAGGCTTTCACCCTTCTCTCTAACATTTTCCACGCCTCCTCCTTCAAATGGTCCGGGAGTGAGCCGACGTCGATTAATTCTCTGAGTTTCTGAGAGTCATATTGTTCTGGATCGGGCATAGCGGCAGTCTTTGGGCCGTAATCTTCTTCCTCATTTCCGCTGTTCACTGGCTCCTTCTGGTTGGCTGCTTCTGCCACACCATCTCCTTCTGCGCTCCCTTTTCCCGGGTAACAGATCTGGCAACCTTCCTTCAGACTTTCTGGATGCATTTTATGGGCTTTTTGCTCGCTCTCCCTCTCCATGTTCGCTTTGATTATCAATTCTATCGCTTGAGCTGAACGCTGGAGTTTCTCCTTGCCCTCCTTGGAAGATGGTTTGTCAAGAAATTCCTGCGGGTCCGTCAGCATGCCTATGGCCTCCCCTTTCCTTATCATCTGCGGTTGATCTGTTGGGTTGCTCACTGGTAGCCACGGGTTTAGGGAAGATATTAAAGTGTTTGGGACTGCGAAGAAAGATTCATTAGCATTTGCTAAAAGGCTTTTTTCCACGAGCCATTCTCTGTTGTCCTCAAAGTAGCCTTCCACTTGAATGGAACGGCACTCATGCGCCCTTATTCGATAATCTTGCGCCGCTCGCACTGTTCTCCTTTCTTCTCCGAATTTTTCCGCTTTGCGCCTGCGACGTACTAATTTTTTTCTGTGCAATTTGGCCTTTGCGTGTTTGCTAACAGTCCTATTGCTGAACAAAATTCGTCCGTAATCTGAGGTTCTCCACGCTCTGGGCTCGCACGGTATACTATTAGAGACCCCTTAGTTGGCCACTTAAGCATTTATGCCGCAGCCCTGGTGTTATACCGGTGCCGGTGCGAGCCAAACTATGTCAGAATGAGGGCATGCATCCTACGAAGAGTTCGAGTCCGCCAGCACCGAAATACTCGAAGATTTGAGTGCGTAAGGAATTTATTTTGACCGGCAGTCCAACATAGCCAAACAACAGGTTAGTTGGCCACCGCGCCAACTAACGTATTGAGCTCTCAAATGACGGTTGCCTGCGCCCAGAATCATATATAAAGGCTATATTCACTATTTAAACGAGTTATGGTGTAGATATAAGGTATAGAAATGGGCAGAATACACGCTTGCGATCGACGGGAAACCTCGAAATTGGGGTCGCAGGATGAATGAGTGTTCTGCTAGTCAGAAAAAGGCCGCGATGGGCCAAATTAGGATCCAGGCTACTTAAGGGGAAGTATTTGGACGTACCTGGATGCTCAACTCCATTCCAAGTTGCTGACATCTCCTGCAAAAAATCCGACTATCAGCACGACTGAAATTGGGTGATTTTGGACAGTGGCCTCCAGAGCAATCAGAGGTCATTGGGTAAAATCTCGAAAAGGATCTCGGAATGAAGGATCATATATTGAGAAGTCCTGTATAAGATTCCAGACCGATGGCATAGCGGTCTCGTGGACCGCGACGGTGCCAGCATGACTGACCTACAAATGAAGTCGTGCTTTTCCCGGGTGTGTTAAGAGTGATAGTTCAGTCAGTTGCCGTCCAGTATCTCTTCAGATGGACGGCCAGCATTGGAGGATCCGAACGAGCCCCCAAAGTCGTGGATCGAGGAAGGAATGGTGGAGAAATGGCGATGGCAAATGAGGCGAGTGGTCCGACTGATAAGAAATTGATGTCCCCACGCTTCGGATCCCGATCCGCGATGCCGTAGCTCCCGATCAACCCATCACTTTCGGCTGAAATTTGGTCTGAACATTCGTTGGAGGTTGTATTCTGTTTATATATTATGCCTAGTCATAATTATGAAGCCCTGGTCTTATAGGAGTCAAGTGGCCAACTAAGTAGGGTGGCCAACTAAGGGGTCTCTAATAGTATTCCCAGTTCTGGAAATGAATTCGAGTCCCCGTCTCCACATTCCTTGTTAGGGCTAACTCGTAATTCAGCTGATAGTCCTCCCCTAGTAGAATCAGGACACTCATCCCTGGGACAACGTATGCTTCCGCTTCAGTCTCCAGTACTTCACCTTCCTCTGAAGACATGAAGATAGGAATCACGGTATACCCTTGAATTCCTGATTCCTCTTGCATCAATTGGACCAACTTCATGGGAATACCAGCTTTAATTGGCGAACGGTTTGGTATGGAGTTGTAATGCTCCTCGGAAACAAGAGTTACATCCGCACAGGTATCCAGCCTCAAATTTATCTGTGGGGCTTCCGCCGTTCCCACTGAGCCTCTCATGGATAAGACCGACGTCCCCAACGCAGAACGTCTGGCTTTTGTAGCCCTTCTCTTGAAAAGTCGTATGGGAGCACCCTTTGTAGGCTCCTGTTTGGGGAGGCCTAGCCCTTCTGCCGGCTCGGATTCCAGTCTTCGTTCCACAGTGAAGATTTCTCTCTCCCATCCTGGATCCTCGTACTCTGTTTCTCCTTCGCTGTCTTCTTCGTTTTCCTCGTTCTCGGGAAACATTCTGCCATCGTTGAGCCAGAATAACTCAGCAGTCCTGTTTTTTCCCGATGCTTGATCTGCTCATGCTCTACTATTCCATTTTCCTGAATTCGCTGTCGAAAGTGGAGGTTCCAGCTCAGGATCACCTACTTCTCCTTCTGCACTCTCTAGAATCCCAAACTCAGCCTTCGCTTTAGCCCTACTGGCTTCCTCCTCCTCGTCTGGAATCTCAATGATGCGTGCGACCTACGGTCGGCACTTTTCTTTAAATCGGGTGTCCTGAATCGAAGTATCCTGGCTGGGGTTGTCGGAAAGTGTGAGTCGATGGGAGGTCGAAGAGATCCTCAACGCGAAAATCTGGTACATGGTCCGGTTTAAAGGGTATGACAAGTCGCACAACCAATGGGTGAAGCACTCCGATGTATTTGCCGACGAGGCCATCGCCGAATTTTACCGGAAGTACCCCTCGAAACCTCGGATCATTGCCCACGCTGCTTTCGATTCCCTCCCATTCCGCGACCCCTCCGTCCACGTTCGTTCCCTCCGGCATATGCGTCGAGTTGCCGCATTCCAAGGGGGGGTGATGTCAGGGGAAGCTCCGCCCGGCCCCGGTCACCCGGCACCCGGCCCCGGTCATCCGGCACCCAGCACCCGGTCGACTGGCCCAAGTTACATAATCCACCTATGGAACCCCAAAGGTCGCTTACACAATGGCATCAAGTCTGCAATCAAGCCCGAGACATCTGCTGATCACTCCGGTCATGTGCTACTAGTCAGTAGCCACTTATACCCACGGCCTAGCGTGGGAATCCTCAGAGTTTCTTCTCTTCAGATTCCCCTCGCTAGGTGCGTATCTTCTTGTATTTAGCTACCTTTTATTCATTATTTCGGATTCCCCTCGCTAGCCCCTTGAGGTTCTCGGGTCTAGAGGTTGCCCTTACAGGTCCCAACAAGTTACCAGAGTCGAACACCGAATCGGGTCCTGCCAGTTGGTTTATGTACGTCGCTTTCCCTGATAATTTTATTCTTCCGCTTCCGCCGTGGCCCGTCCCTTATAATTATTTCACGGCGACTCGCCATCGTTCTGACTTTGACTTTCGGATGAGAGCTGATACCACGCTGATACCGACTTTTTTGTTGTGAGCTAATATCCTTGAATGTAGCCTTGCTCGAATCATAGATGCAAAAGGTCAATCCGGTAACAATTATTTCGATCTACAGAGGTAGAAAACCTATTATTACAGCCCCAGGTATCTCTTATACTCATTAAATCCCACCTCCATAGCAATAGTTTTACCGGTGGGGTTGGACCGTTGCTCCTCCAGATAATGTTCTACTCGGCCAATTAACTCCAGTGGAGGTGGAGAAAATGTCTGGGAAGTTGCGCGCATGAGTACCTGCTTCATTTCTGAGGATAACCAAGAATTGACCTTCAGCCATTCCAGGATGATGCAGTTTTCGAGCTCAAGAGAGCGGCTACCAGCCAAGAGAGGTTCTACATCGCATAGCTCTTGTAAAAGCTGGGGGGAGGGTGGACACAATCTCAGACAATAACTCCATCCCACAAGGGACCGCCTAACTCAGTAAAGTTAGGGCTGCAGGGACCAATTGCATGTAGAGACTCACTCAAAATGCTTGTCCACTTCGCTGCTGAGAATCCTCCGCATAACACACAGCCCACCGCAAGTCAAGTCCCACAGTAAGTGCGCCGGAGAGATGACCATATCCAATGCAACAATTGGCATGTTCCTGATAAGCCCTCCCCCTTCGTGGCCTATGAGTGAGCGGAGAGAGCAGAATGCCATTCTCAGCCCGTCCCACGAGAAGTTCAATAAGGCGTGGATTTTAAAAATGAGGGCTTCCGGAGGGTAGTACGGATGGTACGCGGGGTATGTGATGAATTTGATTGTCTCAAGAATTCGAAGGAGTGATGGGGAGACCTGCGACAAAATCTGGTCCCGATCCTCCTCTGTAACTTGGATTCTTTCTTTACTGTCTTGACACCATATGGTTTCGCAATATACCATGAAACGGTAGTCTTCCCAGAGCTGGATTAAATCTGTGGGCAGTGGCCGACTTCTCTAGAGAAGAAATTCAACATTGTTGACCTTTATGAACTGACTGTAGGACATACTTTCAACCACTCCAAAACCATATTAATTCTATGCTTCATGTTGCCTCGAGGTGAATTAAATAAAAAATCTGGGTTGAAAGAGCGAAGCAGGGATACAAGCCCCAAAGATGGCTGAGAGGAGATCCCGATTCCGAATACAGGAATTCCGAGGTACCTGGGATCCAAAGTTTATTAAAAAATCCAGTATCCTTTAGTTGGAACGAGATTTACCCCGAGACATGACCACGTCGGTTCTGGGATGGATCTTGATACATGTATGAAAATGCCTTGAGAATACAATGGGACAAATCCGTCCGATGTGAAGAACCGCCAACATAGAAGATTCCTGCCCGCCTGGGATCTTGGAGAAAATCACGGAAGGAAGCATGATGAAAGTTTAGCCCCAGCAGATAATCAGAATTATCCTCCTCCAAGTGAGAGATCACAGAATGTAGGCCATGCAGTGCTAATCGCACATCACCCTGTTCCAACTCGAGGAGTTGTTCAATGTGGGCAGGCGACAAAAAAATTCCGGTTGTAATGACCGTTAGAATTTTGAGAAGTTGAGGCCGAACATGAATTTGAGAAAGTATTTGAGTGTAGAGCCAATCGAGGGAAGCAAACGGTGATTCTGAAAGAGGGTCTGTCATTCCATTAATGATCGCGAGACGTTCTGTGGGACGGAATTTTGTATCGTCAATGAATTTGATGACTGTGGACGCATAGATGAAATATCCGGACGATTTGTTGACAAGATTTTTGATAATTTCGGGAGTCGGCCATGGGTAGGGAACCCTGGCCATGGTTGCACGGTGGTCTCGATGAATCCGCGCAAATTCATCGAACAGATACCTCCGAACATCCTGAAATGACTGTTCGACATTCAATGGACAATGGATATTGTTTAACGCGCCCGTGAAGATCTCACGAATATGAGACTCGGGTCGGCTGGCGATTAAAAATCGAAGAGGAAGTTGCTGTTCAGTAACGGCGCGGCCGATCAAACACAATATTTCTTGTTGAACCTTCTGGCCCTCACATTCGTCCAATCCGTCAATGACGACGACCAGCATGTGAGTGGAAGTACTCTGTCGACATGATTCGACAATTAGCTTCCGGAATTGTGTCGAAAGGGATTTGTCGACGAGCGATGGGTTGTTCTCCACGCTCTGGGAGATATGGTGTTTCAGATCGGGGAGAACAAGAGCGAGCTGATATGCGATCGTTGCGAAGAGTCGTTTGGCATGTCCACGAGATGGGTGTTCCCGTTTGAAGAAAAAGCTAGCTCCGAGGCGACCTTCTTTCTCTAGCTTCTGGCAAAGGGTCTGTGCAATTGCTGATTTCCCAGCACCAGCAGGCCCATGCAGCCAAAGGATAGGACTAGAATTGTGGTCCGAGGATGAGCCCTCAGGGGGTTCAATTCCACAGGTCCATTTCCCGAGAACGTCGAGCATCTTTGTCCGAGTCTCAGGATGACACCTTGGCTGCGGAAATCTATCTTCCGAGTCGTGGGTCGCGTCGCCTGCTGCAGCACGATACAATATATGCAGGCCTGTTGAAACTTCCGTTACGGCTGGTGTTCCAAACAAACATGAACACTCACCTGCTTCGCCGTGACGTTGGATATTCATATGGTTCAAATTCCCGCCAATATTAATGCTTGTTTTGGGCTCCTGCTGTAGGCCACCCCACTGTGTACGGTTGATAGCAGTAATGGAAGACTCTGGCTCATCATTTCGAAAATCCCCTGTGAACGAATGAGCAGGCTCGCCAGGTGGGCCTGCCAGCGGCTGGAGGTGGATTGAGGGATGAATAATAGAGGGATCGATATCATGGCGGTTCATTGGGGAGGTATGGCTGTATTCTCCAGGAGTGGCAGAGATGAGCGCATTTGACAAGGGATATTCAAAGCCCGGGGTACCGATCGAGCCATTATCAGAACTAGAATGTATGACAGGGGGACGCTGCGGGCCAGGCTTGAAGAAGGATGGGGAATATTCCGGTTGTGCAGATGTGAAGGGGGGAAGGTTCGAGAGCAATTGAATAGGTGCAGCAGAGTTGGACCAAGATTCCTCCTGGGGGTTCTGTCCAGACGCAGAGCTCAAAATCTGTGGTCGACGAGAAGCATCTGCGAATCTCCTGTGTCGGAGGCATGCTACTAGTACGAATTCCAGAGCAGCAACATACCATAGGGTACCAGTCTAGCTCCTCCATTCTGGGCATTCCTATCCACTCCCAATAACCGACGACTCTGAGTCGCGCTCAGCGGATCGCTGTTTTGCGCTATCGCAGGCTGCAGGTTGTGGAGGTTTACATCGCCCGCAATGTCGATGAAGTTCCCGCCATTAATTTGGACTCCGGAGGCAGAGGTAAACAGAGGCATGGGGGTCGGGATAGAGTACGAGGGGAGCACGAGGCTGAGAAGCTGTTGTAGTGCGGCGGTGTTTGACTGCTTCCGTCCATGCGCGCTTATTTCACAGCCTCACAGCCTCACACGCTTATTTTAGAATATCCCGCCCAAAAACTTGGAGGTGATCCCACAGCTTCGAGGGAAACTTACGGATCGAATGGGAAACGCGCGAATCGGAGAGAATTTGACCTTTTTTCTTCTGATGGCGCAGGTGCTCAGAGTTCAAGTCCGGAAAGGCATCCCACGGGCCCTTCCCCGTGCTGCAAAATCAGGATTCCTTCGTCGTGTATGAAGTAAACGCGGGATGCCAGTTCTACAATTCTAGATAGTAATTTTTGGAGGCACGACAACATTAGTAGCATAAGCATTCGGACCGGCATCCGAAATTCAATGCCTACCGAGACTGCGGAGTTCGGCGGGTTAGGGGGTTCGAGTTTGGGTTAGATGTTACAAGTCTGGGTTCGTGATCAGCGGTTAGTGGGTCAGGTGTTAGGTAGGGCCCGGAGATATATTTGTTGAAGGAGGAACTTGTTAAATTACCGAGAAACCGCAAGCTTGATGGCAGAAAAAATCGTTCTTGGGCATACAGCAGTAGACATTATTGGCAGAAATATGTTGCATGTATTCTTTTTTTGTTCAGGCCGAGACAAGACTGTCAATTTTGAATTTTTGGAAAGTTCTTTTGCGGAAAATTCGTGGATACATGCTAGTGGACGGGACGCGCAGCACGAGGGGTGTTCAGCTGGAGAAAATAAACATGGATCAATAATACGCAAGGCGAGTCCCTCGTCCGTTGGCCAGGGCCCAAGACTCAAGAACAATTGTAGTGCCAGTGTAGGTTACTCAGGTCGGACTCCATTTGTTCGGCACAATTTTTAAAGAAAGATTGCATTGCCAGTGTGATTGAACCATACTTGGGAGACGGTGCACTCAAGTCTCACGTTAAAAACGTCCACGTCAATTGAAGCTACATTCGAGAAATCGGAGCGCCGATTCAAGTTGACATTCGAGAATTGAACTCAACGCGATCCCACTGGCATATATTCATTAATTAATATCTACCAACGCGTGAACATTATCATGATTACAAGGACAGTCCAGAGTCCAAAATCCTTCATGTATGAATGTATGATGTGGGTATTGGTCGTGAGCGAACGTAATAAATTGAATACACTGGCATGAAACGCAAAAGGAATAACGCATAAAAACCAGAGGAAATAAGTTATGATTACCCCACCGCTACACCTCCACCCTGCCCACAACCCCTTCGCTATGCTTACCCAGCGCGCACGCCTCGTCCCACGTTGGGTCTCCCACGCCGCCCAACCCGATGTCCTCCCCTGCGCCGCCGGTGCGGGAGGCGCCGGGGGGGCGCCTGGACGAGAAAGATGGGGATGTGAGCGATGAGAGATAAAGGAATAAATGAGAAAGGAGAGAGAGGGGGAGAAAGAAAATTAGAGTGAGAGGAAGGAAGGGAAAGGAAGAAAATGAGAGAGAGAGAGGGAGAGAGAAAGGAGAGAAAGGAAATGAGAAAGAATGAGACAAAGGAAATGAAGGAGAGAGAACAAGGAAACGAACGCACCTGCAAAAGCCCATACAACTGGTACTCACCGCACTCCTCTATCGACATCGCACGGAACATGAGGGTGGGAAATATCAGGAAGCGCACGTAGTGCACTGCACGCAGTATCGCGGACGGGGAGGCACGCAAGAGGGGCGTATCGACCGTGCCCGGGAAGGCGTGCGTGGGTGAGATGCCGGCGTTTGAGTCGTGCGTGGCGAAGGCCTGCGACAAGTGTCAGTGTTTATACAGGAAAAAGAGGAGGGAAGAGGACGCACCTCAGCCATGAGATCCTGATACGACGCGAGCTGCAGCACCAGCTTCCGTACGCTTTTCAGCCCACCACCCGAGGTCATCGAGGCCCACAGGCCTGCCTCTGCCTGCCGTGTGCAGCGCCGCCATGCGCGCGTCCTCCCCGCCCCGTGCGCTGGCAGCAGTCCCTCGATGAACGCCCACCTGCTGTGATACAGCGCGGCCATCCGCCGATCCACGCCCTCCTCACTGATCTCGAGCCCCTTGAGGGACACCGCGCCGGCGGAGAGGAAGAGGAAGTGGACGCGCGGGAAGCGCGCGCGGAGGGCGGCGGTGGCGCGTTTGGCGTTGGCGATGAGGGTGAGGTCGCAGGGGAGGAACTCGCGGATGAGACTGGGGACTGGGGGTTTTTCGAGGCGTGCGAGGATGGAGGATGGCAGCTGCGGCCAACGAGGATGATGTGGGCGTTATCTTTGGTGTGGCGGGCGAAAGCCTCTGTGATGCCCTCACCGATGCCGGAGGTGCCGCCGACGAAGACGCCGACGGGTGTTTAGGACGGGTCCCAGGCCGCGTTTGAAGCGCGGACAGTTGCGAGCCTGCGAGGGTCGGCATTGAATATTGAACATTGAAGTATAGGATGGCATTGGTTTAAAAGGTTATCGAGAGTAAATTGCGGCTACTCATTCGAAAAGATTAATCAGAGTTGAAGTCGATCCCGCCCTGAATCGCGATTGCACGACATACAGGTCAGCATCTCTGGCAGTTAATAGTGTCCGAATCAGGAAGGGGGCAAGCATGTGTAATGTTGGGCACTGCCACGGTTGAAAGAACCCAAGACCCCAAAAATCATTACTCTCTTCATTTTCGGTTTCTTACCTGCCGGCCATTCACCCGGTCAGTCGACTTCATTTTGTTTTCAGCTTCCGCGCCCGCAAGACCCAATTTCGAATTCTTTGCTCTGAACCCCCAAACATTGTACAACTCCGACTGGTCTGGGTTGCGGAATTTGACTTTTTTTTCCCCCAATGTTTGCAATTGAATGCCAAAAGTTTTTGCCGAAATATATCGAAAGTTGGCGAGGTCTACCAGGAGCTTCATAATATTGATGACATTCTCTGCAGATCTAGATACTCCCGCGCCATGCTGCAGATCATGGTTGAATCGGATTATCTTGCGGGTTGAACCAAAGAAATATGAAATAAAAGTGAATGAAATTCACGATATTAGATGCCAGTAAACCAGAGTGAACCCCACACAGACTCTTGATGTACGTTCTTCCCATCTGCCGCGGCGTTGCTGCTGTTCCAACCCCACCGTTCTTCTGAAGAGTCCTCAGTCATCTCGTTGCGGGCGGTACGTTGCTCTCGCCGGATCATGCACGGACTGCGAAGACTTGGACGAAGACACCTGTCACTGATTCTTCAAAGTCTATCCACAGCAACACTTTCTTTGACTTGACCGACAGACCATTCATAGCTCGTCCTAATCAACGCCGTTCGGAAAGTATTCCGACCATCCTCAAAAAGATGCAGGGTCCCAATTTGAATGACGGCACGTAAAGTTGGAACGAGACGGGGAGTTATAGACGACCTACTACGCACCACAGAGCCCAAATACGATCCGAAGGATCTGTTTGTTGTTGGTGCAGGTATTGGTAATCAATGTTCCAGACTTGTACATACAGTACATTATTCTTACCTACACGAAATTTCATCAAAGTCGTCACTGGGGCATCGAAGAACCTTGGAGTTGAAATCTGATTTGCAACTGACTTCAAGTTGCGGGCGAAATAAAATAAAAATCATACCCACTGGCAGGGAATTGACTTCATATTGGTTGGGCGACTTCCCGTAAGCCCGATGTCAATATATTCCGGAGGAATGCCGAGGTGCAGTATTTAGTGTTAGGAGCAAAGGAAAAGTGCCGTCAGAAATTTACCTGGGTAGTTTTGATCCTACTGCTCTTATAGAAAAATATATGGTGGATAATACATGTAGCCCGGGATACGCCTCCGAGTCCCGTCATTCGCAATTGACTTTGCATGCTGAGTGGCGGCAGTTACCGGCATTCAAGGACTTTCTGGCGTAAATATGAATGTCGCTGTGCGACAGGTTGGCGACAATATTCACGCCTAGCAGAAACTAGGCAGGTTCCACCGAGAACGAGCTCGAGACAAGGATGAAGGCTGATACCATGGCCAGCAAACAATATTTCACTGTTCACAAGCTAAAATTTCAGGTAATTCCGGTTGTGCAGAAATAATCGGTTGCCAAGGTACTTAAAAATCATTTCATAGAGCTTTAACCATGTTTCTGAGACCTGTGTATACAAATTGGCCCCAAGTTGAAGGACTTGCAAGGTTGAATATTGGGTGGCTGTGCTGAATTCCTTCTGTGTGGTTCAACCGCGACTCGAAGACTTTGTAGATCAGTTTCAAGCCTAAAAACGTCAAATAAAGCTCGTTGTTGGCGATTTACCGAATATAACTTGTTTTCTATGTAACTGGGCGATGTGTTCTGCCTTGAATGTGTATTTGCAAAGTCTTGAATCCTAAACAGCAAAGTAGACGGCGTAGCAGATACATATCCTCATGATCAGGAAGTACCGTAGCCAAAGAAACTCTCCATGACCCGCAAAATTAATTTCGGGCCCAGGTAATCGGTTTATCATTAAGTAATATTAATTTAAGGCGGTTTGTAATGATCAAGACGGATCCATAGGCTCGAATCCAGCCTGTCTTTCGAAACTCAGTTGTGTCGATCGACAGGCTTGCCTCCATAGACAGACAGTCACTGGTCTAACAGATCCACCTCGAAGCGTGCGGGACGGTGTTGCTCATGAGTTGCAGAAATTCGAATAGACCTCTCGTCATGGGCAGACTAAGCCGTCTTGTTGACAACTGTGAAAGTTGCTTCCCTTATAATTATTACACGGCAACTCGCCATCGTTGACTTTGACCTTCGGATGAGAGCTGATATCGACTTTTTGTGGTGTGAGGTAATATCCTTGAATGCAGCCTTGCTCAAATCATGATCAAAAGTCGATCTGATAACAATTATTTCGATATACAGAGGGAGAAAACCTATTATTACAGTCCGATGTCTCTCTTATACTCGTTAAATTTCGCCTCGGCAGTGGTCAGGTCAATGTACTGAATCACCTTCTCCAGATAATGTGATACACGGCCGATTAATTCCTGTGGAGGTGGAGAAAATGTCTGGGAAACTGCACGCATGAGTACCTGCTTCATTTCACAGAAGATAACCAGGAATTGACCTGTAGCCATTTTAGGAGGTTGTAGTAGTCGAAACTGAAACCACCATCCAAGACAGGTTCTACATCGCATAGATCATGCAAAAGTATGGGGGAGGGCAAACACAATCTCAGATAATAACCCCATCCCGAAAGGGACCACCTAAATCAGTAAGCTAGGGCTGTAGGGGGCTAATTGCACATAAATACTCACTGAAAAGCCTTGTCCACTTCGCCACTGAGAATCCTCCGCATCACACGCAGGCAACCGCAAGTCAAGTCACACAATAAGGCCACCTGAGAGAAGGCCATGTCGAATGCAACCTTCGGCATGATCCGGATAAGCCCGTCCCCTTCGTGGCCTATGAGTGAGCGTAGAGAGCGGAATGCCACTCTCAATTCATCCCATGAGAAATCCAACAGGATATGGGTTTTGTGAATGAGGATTTGCGCATATGTGATGAATTTGATTGCCTGAAGAATTCGAATGAGTGATGGGGAGACCTGCGACAAAATCTCGTGGCAGTGGCCTCGATCCTCCTCTGTAACTTGGATTTGTCTGCGGCTGTCTTGATACCATATCTGTTCGCAATAAGCCATGAAGCGGTAGTCTTCCCAGAGCTGGATTAAATCTGTGGGCAGTGGCCAACTTTTCTAGAGACCAATTATTTCAACATAGCTAATCTTTATGAGAGCTAGAGGACGTACATTTAACCATTCCAAGATCATTTCAGCTGCATCAAGTTCTTTGTCCTTTAAACAAAACAAAAAATCCGGGTTGAAAGAGCGAAGGAGGGATACAAGGCTCGAACATGGCTCAGAGGAAACCACAAGTTGGAGTCCATCCAACAAGAGTTGCCTGGGATCCCAAGTTTATTTAAAATCCAGTCTCTTTCAATTGGAATAGAATTTACCTCGAGACATGACCTTGTCGGTTCTGAGATGGATCTTGATATCTGTATGAAAATGCCTTGAGAATATGATGGGACAAATCTGTCCGATGCGAACAACCGCCAACATAGAAGATTCCTGCCCGACCTGAATCTAGGAGGAAATCACGGAAGGAAGCATGATGAAAGTATATCTCAGAGTCCTCAGACCAATCATCAGAACCATCCCCCACCAAGCCAGAGATCACAGAATGTAGGCCACACAGTGCTAACCGCACGTCACCCTCTTCCAACTCAAGGAGTTGTTCAATGTGGGCAGGCGACAAAAATAATTTGGCTGCAATAACCGTTAAAATTTTGAGAAGTTGGGGCCGAGCATCAACTTGAGAAAGTATTTGACTGTAGAGCTGATCGAGTGAAGCAAACGGTAGTGCTGGAAGACTTTCTGTCATTCCGTTAAGGATCGCGAGACGTTCTGTGGGACGGAATGTTTTATTGTCCACAAATTTGATGATTGTGGACGCATAGATGAAGTATCCGGATGAGTTGTAGACGAGTTTGTCGATAATTTCGGGAGTCGGCCACGGGTATGGAACTCTGGCCATGGTTGCACAGTGGTCTCGATGAATCCGTGCAAATTCATTGACCAAATACTTCTGGACATCCTCGAATGACTTTTGGACGTTTAATGGACAATGGATATTGTTTAATGGGCCCGTGAAAATCTCACGAATATGAGACTCGGGTCGGCTGGCGATTATAAATCGAAGAGGGAGTTGCTGTTCAGTAACAGCGTGTCCAATCGAATAGATTATTTCTTGTTGAACCCTCGGGCCCTCACATTCATCCAGTCCGTCGATAACAACGACCAGCGTGTGAATGGAAGTACTCCGTCGACATGGTTCGACAATCAACTTCTGGAGTTGTGTCGAAAGGGATTTGTCGACAAGTGATGGGTTGGTCTCGACGCTCTGGGAGATGTGGTGATTCAAATCAGGAACAATGAGGGCGAGTTGGTATGCGATCGTTGTGAAGAGTCGTTTGGCATGTCCACGAGATGGATGTCCCCGTTTGAAGAAAAAACTGGCTCCAAGGCGACCTTCTTCCTCCAACTTCTGGCAAAGGGTCTGCGCAATGGCGGACTTCCCAGCACCCGCAGGACCGTGCATCCAAAGGATAGGACTAGATTTGTGGTCCGAGGACGAGCTGACCTCATCCTTGTTCCAGTCCTCACGGGGTTCGATTCCACAGGTCCATTTTCCGAGAATGTCGAGCATCTTTGTCCGAGTTTCAGGATGGCACCTTGGCTGCGGGAATCTATCTTCCGAGTCGTGGGTCGCGTCGCCTGCTGCAGCACGATACAAGATATGCAGGCCTTTTGAAACTTCCGTTATGGATGCTGTGCGAGACGAACATGGACACTCACCTGCTTCGCCGTGGCATTGGATATGGTTCAAATTCCCACCAATGAATGTACCACCATTAATGCTTGTTTTGGGTTCCGGTTGCAGGCCATCCCACGGCGTACGGTTGATAGTAGCAATGGAAGACCCGGGCCCATCATTTTGAAAATCTCCCGTGAATGAATGAGCTGGTTCGTCAAGTTGGCCTGCCATGGGCTCGAGGTGAGATGAGGGATGAATAATGGAAGGATCATGGTGGTTCATTGGGGAGGTATGGCTGTATTCTCCAGGGGTGATTGAAATGTGCGCATTTGACAAGGGGTATTCAAAGCCCGGGGTAATGATCCAGCCATTATTGGGACCATAATGTCTAACAGTGCCAGGCTCAAAGAAGGATGGGGAATATTCCAGTTGTGAGGATGTGAATGGGGGAAGATTCAAACCCGATTGAATAGATGCAGCGGAGTTGGACCAAGATTCCTTCTGGGGGATCTGTCCAGATGCAGAACTCAAAATCTGTGGTCGATGAGAAGCATCTGCGAATCTAGCGTGTCGGAGCATGCTACTAGTAATTCCAGAGTGACAACGTACCATAGGGTACCAGTCTCGCTGCTCCATTCTGGGTATTCCTGTCCACTCCCAACAACTGACGACTCTGAGTCGCGCTCTGTGGATCGCTGTTTTGCGCTATCGCAGGCTGCAGGTTAAGAAGGTTTACATCGCCCCCAATGTCGATGAAGTTCCCGCCATTAATTTGGACTCCAGAGGCAGAGGTAAACAGAGGCATGGGAGTTGAGATAGAGCACGAGGAGAGCACGAGGCGCGGTGTTCAACTGCTCCCGCCCACGCGCGCTTATTTCACAGCCTTACGCGCTTATTTTGAAATAAGGTAGCCATCACGGCAACAATAGAACTTCTGTCTGTCTGTCCTGCCAAAAAGCTTAGCGGTAATCCTACAGCTTCAGGAGGCTTCGAGAGAATCCCACTGATTGGACTCGGAGACCGCCAACTATGACCATTTTTTTCGTCCTTTACTGCAACTCGTACTTTGCAGCCTCTGGTTTTAAGGGAAAGCCAAGTTTGTAGCCGCTGGTTTGCATCAAAATACAAATCCAACAATCAAGTATTGTGATGTCCGCTGTCTACGGCGTGGGTTGTATCCCACGCTCCGGTTCTTTTTGATGCGCCTCTACATCCTGCCTGAGCTCGCCTGCATAACCCCGTGGCCTCCATAAGTGTGTCTGTGAACGAAAAAGTGACTCGGGAGTTTGCAACTACTTAGCCATGAAAATAATTACTTTGAGTTCGGGGTGCAAATCAACTTCCTCCGGACATCCATACACGATTGTATGGAGCCATACCTTGCTCTGATATTTCTACTTGATAACTCTGACAATGATCATGATCATTTGCACGGTACTACCCCGATGTCCGTCAAGCATATATCATTTAAAATTTTAAATGGCCAATCTCATGAACTTCATGTCTAATGAGTCTCGGAGGATGGCATCGATGTCTGGATCTGCTAATTATGTGGACGATCGGAAGCTGTTAGAACGCAGTAAACACTTAACAGCTCATTGAAATAGGGGGTCAATTTCCCGTTTAGGTATTCGGAACAGATCGGCCCGTTGTCAAAGTTGGTTCTGCAAGTTGAAACCTACAGGTCGGACTTGGAGACCACAAAGACGCGAATCAGAGAGAATTTGACTTTTTTTTCTGAGGCCGGCCGTCGATTCGTGCTCGTAAAATAAATAGTACCGGCGTGGGTAACTTACTCGGAATTTAGAAAGCTGCCCCATGGTTCCTATCTGCTGCAAAATCAGGATTCTTTTGTCGTCGATTCACAATCCCAGATGGTAAATTATTTTAGGTCGAGACGAGACAATTTTTATTCTTCATAGGGCTGCCACCTGTTTGCTGTTCGACGGGTTTTCGATGGCACGGCGTGCCTCAAACGGCCCGTCGAATGGATTTTAAAAAAAATCTTGGTGGGACGGCATGCTCCACGGCGGTGTACAGGTGATTCTGCACCCCATGATCCTCCCAAAGATTACCCACAGAGTCCCGAATGTGCGAGGAATCGGTGAAAACGCAAAACAGAATTGTAAGTTAAACCTCGGCTATCACCACATGTGCTGGTATGAGCAACTTGGTTGCAACTGTATCAGGGAGGTTTGTTGTGGGGGAGGCATTTCATGAGCGCCTATCAGTATTCAAGAACCTCGATGGTTGAATCAGACAGATGTCGCGACCTTCCAGGAGCATTCAAAAACCCCTGCGCACTATTTGTTCAGTGGACTCCAACGGAAACCGCTGGCTCACAGTGGAGTTAAAATGCCGGCCAGTGGTAGCCACCCCTCCCCCCGCCCCCAATGAAATTTCCACCATTGGGTCAATTCCCAGTGGACTGTGTTGCAGCTCGACGCCGTTGAAATCAAATCCATTGGGTTGTATCAATTCACATCGGTTCAAATGGACGGCTTGGAGTGGATTATAAGTCTCGCTCTGAATATCGTGTCTTTAAATTTGTCTTGCAGTGAGCTGACCCCGGCCCACAGATTCATTACATTGAATTGAAAGCCAGCCTACCATAGACCATCTGAACCCTGCTGGCTGAGTATTAATATTACCCGGACCGTTGGTTGGTTAAATTTTATTTTTCTGCGCTGGGCTTTACCGGGTTCTTTGAAGTTGAACTCGGAGAATGATACATTTCTGCCTGCATAATTTCATTTAGCGTTCAAATTCATGCAGCATATGGATGACCCGTCGATGCCTTTTCCCCATTCCCTACTTCAAGTTCGGAAGAGAAATAAGACTTCAAGATGTATGTGCCTTAATTCCTCGCATCAACCACATAAGGATCATAGAGGTGAAAAACAGCGTTCATAAACTCTACATGTAATTCACTCATTCGTGACGGCGTCAAACGCCGTGATTTACTTAATTCAACCCTAAGGCAGATCTGGGTTTCGGGCCCGGGCACCATGATCTTATCTTGGACGTCGTTGACACCGCATAGCGCACAAGTTGAACAGCGACCACGGGCGGCCGCCAGCGAACTTACACGCCATATTACTTACCTTAGGCCGTACTAGTACCGGTCCCGGTCGAGCTCTGCCTGCAAAAAAAAAGCTGATGGAACGGGTTGAATTTTTGGAAAGTTCATTGCGCATGCGCATTTACTTCGTGGATATATACAAAAGGCGTTCAAGTTCAGCAGGAGAAAATGGCAAAATTTCACAGAGGGATTAATGCAGCCCCCGTCCGTTGGCTCAAGATTGAAGACTCTATTTGTACTGCCATCCGGTTCGGCCAATTCTAAAAGTTTTTGTTGCATCGCCAGCGTGCGTGCCATTTAAGTGTTTGAACCATACTTAAACTTCTAGGACTCGGACGGTGCCCTCTACGAGTTGCAGATCCAGAGGTCCATACCCATCGAACGCAACAATCGCGAAATCGCGTCGGTTCAAGTTGACATTCGAGAATTGAACTCAACGCGATCCCACTGGCATGCATTAATTATTCATTAGTTGCCAACGCCGTGAACCGTGAACATCATTACAAGGACAGACAGTCCAGAGTCCAGATCATCATGCATCATGTGGGGTATTAGTGGTGGGCGAACGGAATAACTTGAATAAACCAAACGAAAACGGAATGAATAATAGACGAAAACTAGGGCACCTGTCACGAAGTAAGTTATGGCTCCAGTCCGCACTACACCTCCACCCCACCCACCACCTCCTCACTATGCTTACCCAGCGCCGTGCGTGCCGCGTCCCACGTCGCGTCGCCCGCGCCGCCCAACCCGATGTCTTCGCCCGCACCGCCTGTGCGGGAGGCGCCGGGGGGTGCCTATGTTGTGTGGTCAGTTATGAGATATGGGAGGGAGAGGAGGGAGAGAAGAGAGAGAGGGGAAGGGAAAGGGAGAGATAAATAAGAGGGGAAGAAAGAATGAGGAATAAGGGCCAAGATAAATAAGAGGCAAAGAATGAGGGAGAAAGGGAAGAAATAACAGAGAGAAACGAAATAATGAGAGAGAAAACCGAAAAGCCATAAAGGTAAATAAACGCAATGAGAGAGAAAGAAGAAAACCCAAGAGGGAAAGAACACAAACACACCTGCAAAAGCCCATACAACTGATACTCCCCGCACTCCGATATCGTCATCGCGCGGAACATCAGAGTGGGGAAGAGCAGGAAGCGCAAGTAGTGCACTGCGCGGAGGATTGCGGACGGGGAAGCGCGCAAGAGGGGGGTGTCGACCGTGCCTGGGAAGGCATGTGTGAATGAGATACCGGTGTTTGCTTCGTGCGCGGCGAAGGCCTGCGATAAGTGAGTGAGTTTATGCAGGAAGGAAAAGAAGAGAAGAGAAAAACGCACCTCGGCCATGAGATCCTGATACGATGCCAACTGCGGCACCAGCTTCCTCACGCTTTTCAGCCCACCGCTTATGCCCTTCATGAGCCCGAGATCATCGAGGTCCACGGGCCCGCCCCTTCCCGCGGTGTGCAATGCCGCCACACGCGCGTCCTCCCCCGCCCCGTGCGCCGCGCGCAGCGCCGGCAGCAGCCCCTCTATGAACGCCCACTTGCTGTAATACAGCGCGGCCATCTGCCGATCCACGCCCTCCTCACCGATGTCGAGCCCCTTGAGGGAGACGGCGCCCGCGCTGAGGAACAGGAAGTGGATGCGCGGGAAGCGCTCGCGGATGGCGGCGGCGGTGCGTTTGGCGTTGGCGATGAGGGTGAGGTCGCAGGGAAGGAACTCGCGGGTGAGACCGGGGACTGGGGGTTTTTCGAGGCGTGCGAGGATGGCGGTTGCGGTGGGGCGATTGCGGCCGACGAGGATGATGTGTGCGTTGCCTTTGGTGTGCCGGGCGAATGCCTCTGCGATGCCCTCGCCGATGCCGGAGGTGCCGCCGACAAAGACGCCGACGGGTGTGTAGGACGGGTCCCAGGTGGCGTTTGAGGCGCGGACAGTTGCGAGAGTGGGCATTGAATATTGAACATTGGGATGGATGACATCGGTTTAAAAGTTCACCGGGAGCAAATTGCGGCTACGCGGATTGTCCTCATTGGAGACGATCCACTCCGAGTTGAAGTCGATCCCGCCCTGAATCGCGATTGCGAGGTCAGCATCAAGCTCAATTAGCCGCTCGGTAACGCGGAGGTTGTCCAAATCCGGAAGGGGCAAGCATGTCCAATGTTTGGCACTGCCACGGTTGAAAGATTGAGCTCCCAGACCCAGAAGAATCATTACTCTCTTCATTGTCTGTGCGCATCATTTTGTACGCTCCGAGCGCACAAAAATTTCGCAACCCCGGTCGAGGATGATTGATTTCGTTTTTTTTTACCGCTGTTTCAATACCGAAGTTTCTTCCGAAACATATTGCAACCCGGCGAGGCCTACCAGGAGCTCTTGGACAGCAGACTCTCAACGTACATCTTCTTTGTTCTCCAAATTTCACCCTCCATGGCATTTCTGCTGTTCCAACCCCACTGTTCTGCGAATCCTCGGTCATCTCGTTGGGGGTGGTATGAATCTTTAAGTTTTGCTGCTCTGGCTGGATTTCTGATTTCTATTATCCACGGCAATATTTTAACTTGACCGACCGACCATTCACCCGTGTACTACCACAGTAAACTCAGATTGACGTCGTTCGGAAAGCTTTCCAGATCAGATGGCGCAGCGCACCATGATCCATCCTTGATCCATCCTGAAAAAAAACAGTTGGGTCCCAATGACGGTTCGTATCAGTACTTGAATGAGGCACCCGACGCCAGAAGATGTTTAATATTATTTGAGCCAGCCGCCGCGACGCGACTGGTAAAATGACGCGCGACGCGATATTACAGTGAGCCGCGGCTCCGATCGGTTTAATCATAGTTTGGCTTCCGGGCTGTCACAATATGTTAAAAAATTTTGATTTCGGGGTTTTAATATGAGAGAGGGATGTTAAATAGAATATTCACACATACACAGACTGGCATTCGAGGACACCTACTTAAGTACTGGCCAGTGTTAGTCCCATTTGGCCGAGTTGTCACATCAGTGACGACCCGGATGTTTTTGATCTTCCGATTCTTGTCTTTGACCTCTTTCTGTGTGCGCGCCACGAGCTGTAACTCGAATTCCTTTACTTTCGTCGCATTCCAATGTCTCTCTATGAGCAATCGTCTGAAGACATGCCTACGTTCTTGGACCCTGATTCTCTCCTCCATTCACGGTAACGTCTCCTTACTCTTTGCTGACCAACTGAGTACTCAATGTGCAATGCCAATAGATCGTCCGCAGGAACCGTCTCCGATGGACCATCAAAAAACTGGTATGAGAGCTGGGATATTGTGAGTTTGATTTCAACTGCTCATTGCCCTAGCTCAAAATCGAAATCAGCTCCGTGCTACATTGCAAGGTCTAGAAGAAGGCGGAATGGACCCTCACTCGGCAATTTTGAGGCTCCTTAATATCGAGATGCCTGAAGAACGTCCGATTTTGGATACCTCTTCTGTGGCTCAATTTAAAGGCCACCTTCAAACGAACTACGTCCCCTCTGAGAGCGAACGGGATCTAATCAAGGAGTTTTGTGCGCAAGGCGCCCAAAAACTCTCGAGGATTTCGATGGCGATCGAGATTCATCGTGCACGGCTCACGATTTTGCGCAGAGAGTACGACTCTCTTACCGAAGTCATCGAACCATACAGAGCACTCATTGCCCCTATGAGGGCGCTGTTGCCAGAACTCCTTCAGGAAATCTTCATTCGTTGTCTGCCCACCCGCCATTATGCCGTCATGCACACTTCCCAGGCACCGCTCCTCTTTGGCCGTGTGTGCAGTGCCTGGCGATCGGTATCGCTATCCACCGCTGCGCTGTGGTCTTCTGTCCACGTCGCGGTAAACTTTGCCGAGCCTTTCTTTACCGGGTTGCCTGTAGACAATGACTACGCGGACATAAATTCCTCTACGTTGGAGCGATGCCAGTCGCTGCAGACTTGGCTCCAGCGTGCTGGGCATTGTCCACTGTCAATCTCGCTCTTCTTTCCATCCGCCTTCAAGGAGAAAATACAACCTTTCATGGACGTCATCATGCCATATAGCTGCCGCTGGAAAGCGCTCAAACTTATCCAGGTAACCCATGAACAGCTCCCCGGCCTCTGGAGCCTGCACCCAGAGGATGTCCCACTTCTGGAAGTTCTGGAAATTTC